>CAKAOI010045345.1:0-43204 GCA_916701655.1 Sebastiscus albofasciatus
CAAACAAAATAAAACCACAACCACCCAATCGTATGCCCACAGCGTTCATATCGTCAAGATGTCTCTGAGAAGTGCCCTGAACGGGTCATTAACGCGCGGTGTCTTATTCCTCTTTCCCACTCAGGGGGTGACTCATTGTCGTAAATGTGCAGAGATGCGATGCTGGGAATGTGGTGATGACCACACTCTCCTACCAGCTCTCCATTAAGAAATAACTGTAGAGGCAACGGCTTTAGAACTACATTATCTCTAATGTGAGACTTTTAGATGAGACGTCAGTCTGCTGAAGTCACTAAGTGACCGTAAGCTGCTTATGAGGTCATGGCCGTTGAGCTGCATGACTGAGATACACGAGGAACTAACCTCGTAGTAGGGTTGTAACAGTATTTCACAGTACGATAACCATCTCAGAAATTGTAGTAGTAGTAGTAGTAGTAGTAGTAGTAGTAGAATGTTTTCTAACTGAAGCATGTTAGTTTACATGCTAGCAGCACTATAGCATGTTAAATGAACTACCAAATGAAAAATAACATCAACTGTGAGCTTTTAAAATAACGTCCTACGACTATTTATGGTGCCTTCAAATGAAACTCGTGAGCTCGTGTTTACAACATGGGAAGTCATGCACACAATATGCTTGGCGTTCAAGTGGTTAAGTCGTGAAGAACACCGCTGCTAAGCAACAGCAACATTAACGTTACTGTACTATTAACTCTTCCGAATTGGTGGACAACCCGCTCTACCTCTGAGCCACAGCCTCATATACTGATAGCACAGCCAGACTGATCCTGTCTGTATATATAATATACACGGTATGATAACCGTCAACTTTCCGGTATACCTTGATAACGGTATACCGTATTGCAATGTTATGTTTTGTGATACTTTATTCATTCTCAAAAACACAATTGAGTTTTAATTAATAGTTTACATGCAAAGATTTGTGTCAGTCAGCGGCTCAGATTGCACAAAAAGTAGTGCTATGATGCTGGATGTTACAGGGACTGTGATAAATGCATTAGATAAAAGAATCGCAATATATCGCCTTGCTTACACTATCGCAATATATTGAATCATGACCACTGTATCATGGTCAATATCATATCGCTGGATTCTTGCCAATACACAGCTCTATTAGATAAATCATCTTCACTGATAATTACTTTATAATGTGTCCATGTGCTTAGCTGCCATATGTAAACATCTTAAATACTCAAAACCCCATTATAACCTGCTACTCTATAATACTATGAATGTTTTTTTTAGAAATAAAGAACACACACTTCTTTGTATCCTTTTAATTCTGACAGGAAATATTCAGGTTATGAATCCGAGCACTCGTCTTTTATTGAGTCTCTTCTCTGTTGTTTTGCAGAAACTTATTTTTAGAGAATACAAATGTTGGCAGAACAAAGGGTTCTTAATGTTTCCTCTCGCCGCTCTGCTGTCCTTTTGTTCTCAGCGTGTCTGTGGATTGTGATGTGATTGAAAGCCCACATTTTTTTTATATATTTGAATTATGTCATAATTCAAATATAACAAAATGTGGGCTACTCTGAACTCTCCTGTTTCATTAAGTGGTGCGGCTAAAACAAATAATTGTCATAAGGCACTTAATTGATGTTAATGCACTCAGAGTTAGAAACATTTAATTAGCACAAAGCTAACATGCTCTTTTGTCTCCCACAGAAATTGCCAGACATTTTCGCTTTGGAAGCCAGGAGGACGCCCATGAATTTTTGCGGTACACCATCGATGCCATGCAGAAAGCCTGTCTCAACGGCTACCCTAAGTAAGGCTTTATTGTTGTTTCTTAACAGTGATCAAAGCATGAGTATGTTTTTTAAAAAAACGCTGGTTTTACTGGGGCCCCTTACTGGAGCCAAACCTGGGAGGGAAGCTGTTAGTCAGGAGAACGAGAGGGTCACCTCTATGCGAGTATGAGTTGCTGAGAGGAAATCTCTGATTGCTATTTGTGCCCGTGCACCGAACAGTCGAGTGTGAAGTGGTTGGGATGAGAGTCAGCACCTCCACGTCTGATGATTCTCTGTCGGAAAACGGTGGATGGCTCCCTCCGGTTGCGAGTTGCTGCCCCAATTGAAGGAGTTCAAGTGTCTTGGGGTCTTGTTCACGAGTAAGAGTAAAATGGAGCTCGAGATGGACAGGCGGTTTGGTGCGGCGTCAGTAGTAATGCATGCTTTGTACCGTTGTGGTGAAGAGGGAGCTGAGCCAGGTCAATCCGACCCTAGCCTATGGTCATGAGCTTTGGGAAGTAGGGATGTCACAGTGAGGGTATCTTCCCAGTGGTTAATAAACTCGAGACAACACCGGTGTCACCGATTACACCGGACATCTTATAAGAAAAGATGACGCTCACTATATGTAGAGCACTTACTTTAATCTTTAACGTTGGATGTCTGTGTCTGCTCTCTCCGGTCCAGCTATACACATTCACAAATCTCAGTATGTATTTAGAGATTCTTTTACACATTTACAACTCTAATTACGCACACACAGGTTGAGATACAGTTATACACCTCTCTCCACACACATTTGCAAATAGTTTTGCTTCAATAATGGCCCCATAGAGAACACACTGGAGAGATTACATATCTCATCTGGCCTGGGAACACCTCAGGATCCCCCAGGAAGAGCAGCAAAATGTTGCTGGGGAGAGAGACGTCTGGACTACCTTGCTCAGCCTATCTCGGCCTCGGATAAGCGGAAGCCTGGTTTTATGTGAATTTTGTTTTGATGATTTGTTTTCCTTCCTGTTTGCAGGCTCGACAGGCAGACCCAGGCCACAACGCTGGTTCACCAGATCTTTGGAGGTTACCTCAGGTCAAGAGGTATTGACTTTCTTTAATGAAATGTAGAATAATATTGCCTCTAGAGCTGTGAACATGAATGAATTACCACATTTGTTTCTTTTGTTATTGCATATTGATCCATTACCAAGCAGACAACACTAATGTCTGTGTCAACATGCTGAAACAGCTTGATGTAGTTCAATACTCTTTACGCTGCGTTCATACATGGAGATCCAAAGTAGTAGGTGTTAGAAGATATTCTAAAATCTGAATGTGCCTTTACTGCTACCATTTATCCTTACATTTCTAGAAATCCCATTACATATTGTGTAGACTGACGAAATGTGTAGAGAAGTAATGATTAATCGATTAGTTGTCAACTATAAAATAGTAGTTTTAGTAATTTCTTCAGAAAAAAAGGTCAAAATTCTCTGATTGCAGCTTCTTAAATGTGAATATTTTCTGGTTTCTTTACTCCTCTATGACAGTAAACTGAATAACTTTGAGTTGTGGACAAAACAAGACATTTGAGGACGTCATCTTGGGCTTTGGGAAACACTGATCGACATTTTTCACCATTTTCTGACATTTTATAGACCAAACAACTAATCGATTAATTAAGAAAATAATCGGCACATTAATCGACAATGAAAATAATTTGTTAGTTGCAACCCTAGAAAAGTTAAATTGTATTTCTCATCTTAAATCAAATATATTAAAGTATTAGGAAAACATGTCTCTCCACTCTCCATTACATAATTATACACCCTTATTATATTACTTATATTATACTCTCCATGATATTAAATAGCATTTACCAAATTCCCTCCTGTTAATGAGTGAACTTTGAGTTTAATCATAAATCTGTAAGATGCAGGAACATATTTTGGTACATTTCCATCTGGTTTCAAGTGTCAGTTTGGTTGAGTAACTACTAACAGTCAGATCTGAAATGTAAATATTGAGGAGAGTGCTAAATGTGAAAGGATTTCCCCTCAATGTTTGATCTGAGAGTCAGTTGGTTTCTTCTGTTTACAGGAAGTAGAACAGAGGCTTGTGTGAAATATTCCAGTAATCACTGATTGCATCAAGTTTGTTTTTAATTTTGTCTTTCAGTGAAATGCTCTATTTGTAAAAGTGTGTCCGACACGTATGATCCATACCTGGACATCGCTGTAGAGATTCGGGTACGTTGCACAAGATCTCAATATAACCTTTATTTCCGTGGAAATATGATATCATATTTTTGTTGAAACTGGCCTCAGCAACACCAACTATCTCTGTTTTCAGCAAGCAGCAAACATTGTGCGAGCACTAGAACTGTTTGTTAAACCAGACGTACTAAGTGGAGAGAATGCCTACATGTGTGCCAAGTAAGTGTCATTCATCTAGTCTGACAGCATCCTACCCTTTTTAAGTAAATCTATTCGCATCAGACATCGTTTTGTATCGCGTTTCATCACTCTATTTTTCTCTCCAGGTGCAAAAAGAAAGTGCCAGCGACCAAGCGCTTCACAGTCCATCGAACATCCAACGTGCTGACACTTTCACTGAAGAGGTTCGCCAACTTCAGCGGAGGAAAAATAACAAAGGTTAACAAAGAAGTCTCACACTCTTGGCTGTTTTTGAAAGAGCCGTCTCGTTTCTCAGTGATCTCATGTTTCTGTCTGCCTTTTTCTCTTTTCTTTTTTTCTCCAGGATGTTGGTTACCCAGAATTCCTGAACATCCGCCCCTACATGTCTCAGAGCTCAGGCGATCCTGTTATGTACGGCCTCTACGCTGTTCTGGTGCACTCTGGCTACAGTTGTCATGCTGGCCACTACTACTGCTATGTCAAGGTAAGATGAGCGGAAGTGCATAAATTATGTCAAAATCTGAGGTTAAACATCTTGAGATGAGCCTCTTTGTTTTCGAGGGTCAGAAAAATTACATTAACAGACAGTAAAGTCAAATAAAAACAAAGAAATTAACATAATTAAGGCAAATAAAACATGAAGGATGCTCTTTAAGACCCAAAGTAAATGTACTTACTTAAAATGTCCATCCTCTGCAGAAACACACTTGTAGTGGGGCATAAGTGATGATTGAGAGGGATTATTTTTGTATCAGTCTATACATTTGTTTTTTAATTAATTCTTGCATAAGATGGAAAACAAATGCTCTTAGTGGAAAAAGTTAGTCTGGAGCCCTGTAAATATTTAGAAAAATGACATAGTCGTAACAATCCTATAATTCCAGCATTGCCATAAAGCAATCTTTCTTATTAATGTACAACATTGCCCACAATGGCCTAGTGCAGGCAGAGAAATTGAAAAGATAACTACCTCGGTGTAAACTGCTTTATCTAAATCTGCATTTTTTAGTATTCTGTTCTGTTTTTGAACTTGTTTATAGTTTAACTGTATATAAATAAAGGTGTAATTAATACATGCTTCATTTTAAAGATGTTATCTCGTCCTTGTTTCCTCTCAGGCGAGCAACGGCCAATGGTACCAAATGAATGATTCAATGGTGCACTCCAGTAACATCAAAGTGGTGTTGAACCAGCAGGCTTACGTGCTTTTCTACCTGAGGTGAGACACTGCAGAGGGCTGCCAGAGATCAAACAAAGTTTTGTCTGGATATATAATTTAAATAAACCAGAGTCTTGATTCTTGTATTGCAGGATCCCTGAAACCAAGAAGAATGCAGATGGACAGACCACCAAGCAGGGGATGTTGCATCCTGGGAAGAACAGCGTGTCGTCCGAGCAGATAAAGAGGGCCAACCTGAACGGGCCTCTCTCCTCCCCGCAGGTCACAAAGGTACGAGACAAGATGACTGGATGTGGATAGAAAAGTACAGCCCAGTTTTCAACACAAGTTCTAAATACAAAACTCCTCTTCTCAGAAACTCGAGCCTGCACAACTGCGTAAGATCCAGTCCATGGACGGCGGTTTGGGCCTGCCAATTTCCAGGAACGGTGTGAGCTCTCAGCCACAGCCCAGACTTTCCAACTGGACGTCGTCCTCCAACGGCCCGCCGAAGCTGCCAGGCGGACCCACGGTTATCGAGGAGCCTTTCAAGAAGCTGAAGAAGCCATCTCCCCAGAGCCAAGCGCAGTCCCGCAGCAGCACGCCGACCCCTTCCAACAACGGGGTCAGCCGGACGGAGGGAGATAAAAAGCAAGGTGGCGAGGGCAGAGGCATGTCAGCGTCTACCTCATTTAAGTCTTTGTCTGACTCTTCCTCTGCCGACACCTCTGACTCAAAGGTAATATTTGCACTGGAGAAGCACAGACAAACACAAATATTAGCTCAAAGGCAGGATCACGGCAGTTCATTTATCATCTGATAACTTCAATTAGATTTATATAGTTTTGGTGCACCAAAATGTGCAAAGAGTTTTATCATCAAGATTAGATGTGAAAGTATTAAGGCGCTTATTGTGATCTAAAAACATATTGTGTCCGCAAAATGCATACAAGCTATTTAACAACATGGGGAACAGAAAAACAGTAATGCTGATAAAAGCTGTGTCCATACACTGTTCATTTCGTTAACGAAAACTATGACAAAATATGTTCGTCAACGACCTTTTTTTCCATGACTAAAATGAGACGATGACGAGGCAGCACCGACGTCATTAAACACCAACGGTGACGATATCAAACATGCAATATCATTGACGAAAAAAGACGTTTTTTACATTTAGAAATCATTTGGATCAACATTTTGTGTTTATTTAGTAAGATTTTATGAAAAAACGTGAGATTTTTGTATATATTTTTTTTATTTATGACACAATTTCAATACTTTTCAATTATTCAATTATTATGGTTTATTGACTTATATAACCTTGTAGCTTAGGTTGTAGAGATTTGAGGGATATGAAGCATTTGAAGATACTCCAAGAAATTACCTCTCAATAAGTAAAAATACCGATGTAGGCACTGACGGAACATTTCAGTTGCAGAGTTCAAAGGGTTATCTATATTAAGCCTGAGGTGCAATCTTAAAATGGCTTGTTTTGTCGAAGCAAAAATGAAAATGTTCCAAAACCCAATGATATTCTGTTTACAATGATATAAATTTAAAAAAATACAAGTTATTTGGTCTTTAAAAATGTCAGAAAATGGTGAAAAATGTGGATCAGTGTTTCCCAAAAGCCCAAGATAACGTCCTCAAATGTCTTGTTTTGTCCACGACTCAAATATATTCAGTTTACTGTCAAAGAGGAGTAAAGAAACCAGAAAATATTCACATTTAAGAAGCTGGAATCAGAAAATATTGACTTTTTTTTATTAAAAAAAAAAAATACTCAAACTGATTAATCAATTATTAAAAATAGTTGCCGATTAATTTAATAGTTGACAACTAATCGATTATTGTTGCAGCTCTAGCGTGCAACATCATGTAGCCCCCTTGAATAAGCACACTGATGCATACTGCAAACTGTATGTGGAATATTATGTGTAAAATGAGCCAGACATTACAGCAGACTTCTATTATGGAGTTTAACAGAGATGCATAACAGCCGTCTGTAGCTGCACAGAAGCATACAGTAACCACCCACTCTGCCTGCCTTTGTTTCGGCCAGGACTCCGTGGGCACCAAAAGCGCGCCGGTCGGAGAGACTCCCTCCACCCCACGGAGAGGCTCCAACGGCCTGGCGTCTCCCGCCAAGAGCGTGGAGCGCTCTCACAGCACGGAGGAGCAGAAGACGGCGAAAATAAAACCCCCGGCCCTCAACAACATCACGTCCGAAGCCACCAGCACCATGTCACCTCCTCCTGCCAAGAAACTGGCCCTGTCAGCCAAGAAGGTGAACTTCATTCCCATCCACAGCAGCAGCACCACCTCCTGTGGTTTCCTGCTGCCTCACTCTACACTGCTATCCCAAAATATGACCATTGATTTCAATAAGTAGTTATGTTAAGGCAAGTAAACTCTCCTTTTCTAGCTTACTTTCTAATGTGTTGTTCCTCCAAGTGTGCCTGTCTAATCAACCACACGGTAGCACTTGTTTAGAGTTTGTCTTCTTTTCCTTCAGTTTGTTCTTTTTTTCTAACCATTTCTAATTCTTCTCTGCCATACCCTCTTCCTCTTTGTTTTCCCTCCCTCCATCTTTTCCTGCCATCCCCTTTAATCTTCCTCTTCCTCATTTGATTCTCTTCCTTATTTTTGTCACATTCATGGCTATTTTTTTTAGACCACCAAGTTTTTATTTATGTCGATAACTGCAGGCTCGCAGCCGGAGACCGAGCAGCATTGATGCTCTGCCCCCTTCGCCACGCCAGCTGTCCAGTGACCCCACGCATCAAAATCAACTTAACCCCCTCACCTTTGCCTCACCCACTCACACTCACAGGTATGAACTATATTAAAGGTAACATTTCAAAGTCAATAGCAAATAAATTATAAGACTTTGTATATGATCTATTGCTCGCTTATACTTCCTTACATATCTTATTACAAAAATGGATTCTACGTATTATCAATAAGGATGGTTACCAGAGGTGTGGACTCAAGTCACATGACTTGGACTTGAGTCACAAATTTGATGACTTTTATTTATTTATTAAACAGAGTTTATTTATACATTTTGCCAATACAACTCTTACAATCCATTGCACAAACATGTTTGGACTGGTATATATCCCACCCACCTCCCACCCCCACCCATGACAATACCCAGAGGGCACTCAAAAAAAAAAAAAAGTGTACAAAAATGAATATAAATAAATAGATAAATAAATAATAATAATACAAAATAATAATAAATAAACATAAATCATGATAAATTGACTTTTTTATATATTTAAAGAGGATCCTCATTAGCTGATACCAATTAGACCAGCTAGTCTTCCTGGGGTCCAAAATCATGTACATCATATTTATCATATACATACTATATACAACATCATATTGTACATGTTACGCTACGTTCAGCTCATATTCACTTTTAAGTGCCTTACATTAAAAAAGCAGACATTCAAATTTTCCCAACATTCATAAATGTTACATTCATTTACATCATCTATAATTATTTAGCCTCAAGGAAAAAGAACATTTTAAAAGACTTGCAACTTTACTTGGACTTTAACGCCAGTGACTCGTGACTTCACTTGGACTTGAGCCTTTTGACTAGAAAATACTTGATACCTTCCCTCCAAACCCAAACAGTGAAAAAATCTGTTATTTAAAAAGTGTGTGCAAGAAGGCGATCCACTGCGGTACCGGAGGTAACTCCGACAGCGTTGGAGACGTTGGGTTTATTTACTTTTTGAGAGATCATCTTTTATTGATTTGTTTGGGAGGAGGATTCACTCAGGGGAGAAAAAACTGAACTGAATAAACAGAATTTTCATCTTTTGTTGTTTATTGCTGAATCCCCCAAAAGTGGTGTTTTTTTTTTGTTTTTGTTTGACTACAAGTTGCAGGAGAAAACTATGAAGAATTAATGTTACGTTAAAGAGTTGGCGGCAGTTACTCTGTTTAGAAATCAAAACTCAAAATGTTGGACTTGGGACTTGTCAATCTTGACTTAGGACTTTGTGCAAACTCTCACGACTTACTTTGTGACATGCAAAACAATAACTTGGTCCCACCTCTGCTGGTTACTCTGCTCACACAAATACATTGTTTAGACAGTCTCATGCTATGAAATTTAATGATTTGGTATTTTATAAAATAATGTAAATAATATTCAGAGATGCATTTCCTTTGTTGGCATTAAATTATGGAACAATGCTAACATAAATTGAAGAACTTGCTTTTGGGTTTTTCGAGGGTTACAAGTGTGAATGATTTTTAATTTGTTATTTTTATTTCAGGTGGGTATCTTATATTGATAAGAATGTAGGATATGCATATAAGCATTCTGCCGGTGCCTTTTCAGTCATTGCTTGAAGGAACTGTGGAGCATTTGGGGGATCTATTGGAAGAGATGGAATATAATATTGATAACTGTTTTCTTTAGTGTATAATCACCAGAAAATAAGAATTATTAGCCGTTTATATCTAAAGTTTCAGTTGATTGCATCCTACACTGCACCTTTAACTCTCACTCTTAATTACTTTGCTTGTACTGTCTAGACTATTTATACTTTTTAATTATATTTTATTGTATTGTGTGTGATGACTGAATAAAAACAAGAAATGCAGATTTGTCCGATGCGGCCGAGTAAATCCAGATGTTTTCTCCTCTTCTCTCCCCAGAGCTGGTCCATTCCATTCACCTAAAGTCCAGTCATCGCCTTTTGCCCACTCAAGTGGATCCTTCAAACAGCAGAGCCCTCAGAAACAGTCCCTTCTCTCCACACTGCAAAAACCAAACGCCAGCCTTTCTCTTAAAACCAACGGGCTCCACAGTGCCGGCCCAAAGAGCCCCAAGTCTTCCAACAACCTCAGCTCCTCGGTCCAGGAACCAGACCTCAACGGCGCTCCAGCTCAGAAGAAGAAGAAGAAAAAGAAGCGGCGCCATTCTGAGGTGGAGCGCGACGCGGAGCCGGTGGCGTCGTCCCCGGCTGCGGCGACGCAGGCCAACGCCGTGGAACCAGCCAGCGAGAAGAAGCGGAAGAAGAAAAAGAAAAAGCGAAAGAAGGAGCACGAAGATGGGGAGAGAGTTGAGGAGAGGGAGTGCGTCCCGTCTCACCTGGACACGTCAACCCAGGAAGAGGATTGGTGTCAGGGTGGCATATGGAGCCTTACATCCCACCCAGATACAGAACAGTCTAAACAAAAGCCTCCGTTAGCTGCCTCAACCCCAACACAGTGTGAATCAAATCAGAAAGAACAGGGAAGGGACTCTGTGAAGAAGAAGAAGAAGAAAAAGAAGATGCAGCTGGTGGAGGCTCCGCAGGACACGACTCCATCATGCTCTGCACCAGAAAGGTGGGTTGAAATGTAGGATTATTTTAGTTATGTGTGTTTTCTGTTCAAAAATGAAATGAATTTTCAGCTCATAATTTGGAAGAAAAGGCTCATATTTGTTTCTATAACAACCAGTTGACCTCCAGAAGCTCCCACAATGCAGCCAGCTTTTCAATAAACATACCGAACTTACTTTTCTTCTTTTTTTTTTTTCCAACAGCACTTCTGAGACGAAGGCCGCAGTCGTTCAGAATGATTCGGGAAATTTGACGACGTTGAAAAAGAAATTAAAGATGAAGAAGAAAAAGAAGAAGAGGCTAAAAGAAGAGGTGAGACTGTGGGAGGAGAGCAGGCGATGCTCGGACGGGCCGAACATCGAGCCCGAAGCAGTGGAACCCCCTTCCAAGAAGAACGCCACGGAGAACGGCAAAATAAGTAAACAAAGTACAGGTATGTGAGCCGTGCACACACACACACACACTGTACATGCAAAAATAATACACATGCATTCATGCTATGCAAACTGTTGTGAGAGAAATCTTGTTTACTTACCAACACAGCGTACAATCCCGCTCTGTATTGATTAGATCCATTTGCCGAGAATTGCTGCTCCACTACAGCCTCTCGTTTATGTGACCAGTCATTTCGTAATTACACTAAGAGAGCGTGACTCACTACATTCTGAGAATGTCAGATTTAATCACTTTTTTTTTTTTTTTATCTGCTTTTTTTCTTTTTCAGCCTCAATGGTAGTGTGGGACAGCCAAATGAAGGACGGCTACAAGCGCAGCCAGGCGCCAACGACGACTGATGAAAGTGAGTTAGGAGACACCCCGACCCGTCCTGTAGTCTGGGACGGCAAAAAGACAAGTGGGGTGGTAGAGGAGCTGCTCAGGAACGCCACAGATAAGGCCTACGGAGCCAACGGTGAGACACAATCTGATCCTTACTACTGGCATACTAGCTTGTCGCGATGGAACCTATATAACGCTCCAAACTTGCGCTAAATTTTGGCGAGGGAAAACTGTCGTGGTCATGTTGGACTTGAGTTTGCCATGTTATGATTTGAGCATATTTTTTTATGCTAAATGCAGTACCTGTGAGGGTTTCTGAACCATATTTGTCATTGCTTTGTGTAGTTAATTGATTTCTAATAATAATTATATACATATATTTGCATAAAGCAGCATATTTGCCCACTCCCATGTTGATAAGAGTATTAAATACTTGACAAATCTCCCCTTTAAAGGCACATTTTGAACAGATGTGCATTTAATTTGCGAATAATCATGATTAAATATTTGAGTTGATTGACAGCTCTAATGGCGATACATTAGAAGAATAAGAATCTTTGACAATACTTTGATGATTTGTCGCAAAGGATGTTTTTTTTTTTTATATGCATTTTATAGGTTTTGTTTGTCTTCTCTAGTCCTCAGTTGGGATGGAGAGATCTCTGCTATCAGTAGAGATGCTGCTGATGACGTCCGCCATGCCAGATGTGACACTGTGATCGACGAGTGGGATGAAGACTTTGACAGGGGAAAGGTGAAGAAAAAAAAATAAACAAGAAATGATAAGAATGATGTCATCTTAAAGGAACAGTGTGTAGCATTTCGGGGGATCTATTGGCAGAAATTAAATATAATATTAATAAGTATGTTTTCTTTAGTGTATAATCGGCTGAAAATAAGAATCGTGTTTTCGTTAGCTTAGAATGAGCCATTCATATCTACATACGGTCCTCTTCACGGAGTCTGCCATGTTGCACAGCCGTGTTTCAACAGTAGTCCAGAAAGGACAAACCAAAACAACTGTCTGTGTCCGAAATCATTCATTCATTCACTAATCCCTATATTTTTATGTGGAGGACTATATAATGAGCTCATCGGCAAAATGAAAAAACACTTTCGGACACTACTTGGGTAATTTTCTCTGTGCCGTTAATTCCGTTATTACTGTGGCACAATTAAAACGTGCCAGATCAACGTCGACTGGTAATTCCCACATTTATTCTTGTGATAAATACGTATTTTAAGTTATTTTGTTGAGTTGACTCTTAGTGAATTTACGTTCTCCCTGGTAATGCTGCGTATATGTCTGGGGATTTTATTGTGAAAGGTAAGAGCGGAAGTATACGAAAAAAAGGGTTGACACAGCCTGGCACTAGATAGGGCTATTCACGTTTTCATGTTTTCGCGTCGGCCACTGTAGTTCTCCTACACGCTTGGCACACGGGAGAAGTTTCAATTGGTTGACCGCTAGATGGCACCAAATCCTACACACCAGACCTTTTTAAATACATTTTCTTTAGACTCATTGTTGCTCTCCCTCATCTTCAACTACTCCCTTTTGTTTTTGTTGGAATGAACAGGTGAAGAAAATGAAAAACTATAAGAGAGAGAAGTGGAGAAGCGGCAGCAGCATCTTCCAGAAGATCCAGGACCGGCGGAGCAAGTGGTCTGTAACGCCTGGAGGGAAGAGAGCTTTTGGAGTCCGTCGCTGAGAGTCCAGATTGCTGTTGAGGTCATGCTGACTGGAAATCAAGAGAACAATACTGTATACCAAACTTCTGTACCTTTTCTCACTCTTTCTTTCTTTTTTTTTTTTTTTTTTTTAAATATCTCTGTCTTGTGTTAAATCGAGACACAAATTCTTGAATTAGATCTGAGTTCAAAAGCAGCGCAGTCTGACTGACGGCCCCTTCGATCTCAATTTTAAACAAACATGAAATGTCTGCTTCGCTCACACTTTTCTATGCATGCAGTATTTAACAGAAAACCCTACCCCTCCATGTTAAATGAATAACTGTGTTGGCCTCCTTTGAGCTTTCGTTATTGCCCCGACATGAGCTACTATGAAATTAAATGACCATATTAGATCTGTGTGGGCTGAGAAGGAGAAAGTATATCTGCAACACTGTGGCTGTCTTGTTTTGGAAACTGCACACAATCTCAGAGCATACTTTTTGCAGACACAAGGGCTCAGTTAGTTGGACATTTTTAACTTTCTCTTGAAATTATTCTATACCAAATTACAAAGATCAAAAAAATCTTTACTCATTAGAACGTATATTATTTTAGATTTCTGTATGATTTTCCTATTTTAATACCTTTATTTTTTTTGCTGCAGTGTCTGTGCCACGTGGCTCGTTTTTAAGGACCAAATTTTGCCTGCATATTGTTGGTAAAAAATTAAGCTTTAAAAATCGCCACTATTTTCTAAATATGCATGTCTAAATTTAAGTTTAAAAAAATTTACAAAGGTGAATTTTATTTTTAGTTGTGCTTTCATTTTTTTTGCTCCTTAAACAAATTCAGTTTATTTCAGATTGAATGTGGATACATTTTTAGATCACAAAAGAATGCTCTGCCGATTAACAGTTTAACTGTTTGTGGAAGTGTTGACATTGATGAGCAACGCAATTTGGACGCTATATAAGTTTCATCATATCTCTATTGTTTACCTGGAAGTTAATGTTTTCCGTGCATTTTGCAGAGCAGAAGTTGGGGTTGTTGGGAGGTTGTTTTCTACTGTGCAGCGTTCACAAACTGTTCTTCACCAATGTACTGAAATAAAGGGGTTACATTTTATACTTCAGGCACTGTGTTAGAATGGGACTGCCACACGCTAATGATTTCTCCCCCCCTGCCCCCTTCCTTGTATCTTATATCTCTATGCAATTTTCTGATGCTCATGCTGGTCACCTAGAAACTGGGCTAAGACTCAGGAACCCAGACATCCTGTAACCCATCTTCATCTCTGTTTCACATCAGAGTAGCCACCAACCACTTTGCATCTTGTACATCCTGTAGAAAAACTGTTTTATACAAAAAGTATTTCAGGTGTGGAAACCATGGGATCATCTCGCACCAGTCCGGGCACAGATGCGTAGAGAAACTTATAACAAAAATGCTTTGCCAGCGTAGAAGCCTGTACAGTCCATCTTGTGCTACCCGTTTCCCTCCGACGCTGTAAAGATTTGCCCACATGCATTTCTTTTCATTCTAGAGATGTTGCCTTGAATTGGCTATTAAAAAAAAAATAAAAAGTATAGGATTTAATGTTATAAATATATAATTTAAAGAAGAAAAGACAGATCTTTAATGTGCTACTAATACTCGGATCAGTCGGTGGATGTTGACTTGAGAATTAATCTGCAAATGTGTTAGCTCATTTGTGTGTCCCCTATGTCACTGTAGTGTGTACAGTACAAGAGAGACTAATTCCGATAGGACGTGTTTGTCGGCTGTGAAATCGACGTAGGGTGCGACTCTCAAACTGGCACACAGGAACATTTGCTGGTGTGAACGGACGGTCCACATGTTTGCATTTGATGGCTCTATATTTTGCACCACCTTTTTCTGACCAGGGAAGAGACCTTTCATAATGAAAGTGGCTCTTACCACACTATAGTTAACTATAAAGGTGCAATAAAGTTGTGACTTTTGTGAGCGGAGTGTGTATTTTTCTGTCTTCTACTATTTTCTTTTATTTGTAATTTGATGATGGCACTGTAGAAAGGAGGTGATTTAATATTCACAGTATCAAAATCCTATAAGAATGATCAGCTAAATCACATTTGTTCATTGTTATGCCTCAAGGATGAAGTGCTTAGAGTTTGGTGGTCAAAGGTCAAGGTATTTTGGCCATAAATCAAGAATTCACATGCTAATTATGACAATTTCACACTCATGTCTAACAGGATAAAATAATGAGGTGATGACATTTTTGGACAGACGTGGATGTAAACTGCAACTAGACTGGTTGGCGAAATGTTTGTTGGCCTAAATCCATTATTATACATAAATGTATTGTTAGGCCAATTGAACTGTATCAGGCTTATGTCACATTTAAACGATGAAAACTGATTTACAAAAAGGCAAACCTGAGGTCAAACACCTGCTGTGACATCACTGATTAGCTAGAAGGGATGCTGAAACTTTAAAGCAGCTATAGATATTTTTACAATACCTAATATCAGATGACAATGTGAAAAGGGGTTCCTTGTAGCGATGAATCTACAGAGAATTATCACCTGAATTTGCAGCTCCCCTCAGCCTTACAGAGCTTTATAGAGAGTTTCAGCTCGTTGTTTAGCTGAATGTCACACAACTTTACTGTTTTGGTTCACTCTCGCTGCTCTCATAGTGTCACTTTTGACCGCAGCAGGTTTCTGTGAAAAACCTCTAAAAAGTCACTGTCAATGTTGCCAGATTGGGCTAGTTTCCACCCCATTGGGCTACTTTGATTAAATTAGGTGGGTAAAAATAGCGTTGGGCTGGTAGATGAAATTCAGGCTGCTTTTGTCAACATTTGGCGGGGTTTTAAAAATCAAAAAGTAATTTTATGGTAAAAAATACAAAAATCAATCATATTGACTCATTTAATTTGAGAAATATTTGATTGACATGAGTTGTATTCAATCCTCATTAAGGATAAGGGAGGACCCACTTACCTTGATGTCGTCATATTGACAAATATGGCAATTTGTGTATTTGGTTGTCTGACTGCACTCTTTATGGGTTGCAATAATAATAATAATAATAAATTTGACTTATATAGCACCTTTCAAGAAACCCAAGGACGCTTTACAAAGAGGTTGTTAAAACAAAAAACTTATGTTTATAACTTTATTAAGACTTAAAGCTTGGGAAAAGTTGGTTCGTAGAATACATTTTTCCCACCTTAAACATAAATACAATTTATTTATTTATTTATTTTTACAATATGTATGCACGCTTACAAGTTACATGAGCTCTACACAGTAAATTGCATTAATATTTTTTTTTAGAAAAGAATAATACACAGAAAAAATGTAATTATAAATTATAAATTAAAATAATTAAATATTAAATATTAAATAAAATACATATATTATTATTATATTAGTATCTATGAAGAGCATACAATAAGTTCAGCAAAGTTTTTTTAATTTATTATTTTTACTTTTTTTTAAGTAAAAAAAAAAAATAAATAATAATAATAACAATAATAATAAAAATGTCCATAAAGTTTAAGTCCTTTCAGAATTCAAATAAAATGTATTTCATTTTTTTTGTACTTTCTTTATTGTAGACCACACATGTTCTTATACATAAGTACAAACAGATACAATAAAAAAAGACAAAACTTAAATAATTACATTAACATTTTATAAGGCCAGAGTTTGTGTTATATGCATTATATTATATTAATTTAATAACATAACGATCTTGTTGTTTTTAACATTAGGTAAAGAGAGTTCAGCAAAGTTGTTGGTTAAAGTTAGAGCGTGACACATGCGTGACATCACATCTGGAGTGGGCGGGGCTAACGTGCACCGGCTGCTCTGGATTCACATCAGTAGTCAGACAACATCGACTCACTCACACGTTTTAAACGGCAACTAGGGGCAAACAAAACGGCAACAAGCTGTAAAAAGTAGGCCTACAGCCGGAGAGAGAGCTGTTCTTTTAAGTTGAAACCAAGTGAACGAAGGAAGGAAGGAAGGAAGAGGAGACCGGAAAGAGGGAACGGAGGAAGGTATCCGGATTGCTGCGGGCGCTTGGCGAGAGAGAGAGACTACTATCCCCGGGCTGTGACGCCTGCAGCAGCATCAGGACCACCAGGATGGAGGGGGAGAATCACGGTTTGTCTTCACTCTTACATATTTGTGGACGCTTTTGCCCCCCTGACAGTTTGTTTTTCTAGCATTGCTGTCTGTCTACAGCTGTTCGTGCTCTGCAGTGCCAAGTGATAGATAGGCTGCAGAAATGACAGACAGTCTACTGAGCATAGATATGATCACACTGCTGCTGTCAGTCTGACTGCCTGCCTGCTGGGACTGTTGCATGACTGTGTGTGCATGTGTGTATTATTTCCTAAAGTCGTTACTCGTGTTGATTACATTGAAATGCATGCACAGGAAAGGAAGTAGCCTTAAAAACAGGTGCATCCTGTAGCATTCACTGCAGAAAGGCAGCCGATTAGACTGTTGTCAGGCTATTAAATAGGCATTATTAGTCACTATAAGCCCCATAGGTGTGGGTCAGTAGGGGCCTACTACACCCACTAGTAGGGTTTATCTTCTATTCACATGGTAGAACACCAAAAGAAGGTATAAAAGAGCACGACAGCAACCTCTAGTGAATGTAGTTATCTTAGTGTACGTAGGTATTTTAACCCAAAGCACAGGGTTAGGGTGTTTTTTTGCCTAAACCTAAAGAAGTTGTAGTTTTTTTTGTCTAAACCTAAATAAATTGTAGTTTTTTTCCCTAAACCTAAAGAAGTTGTAGTTTTATTGCCTAAACCTAACTGTTTTTTTTTTCCTAAACCTAAAGAAGTTGTAGTTTTTTTGCCTAAACCTAAAGAAGTTGTAGTTTTTTTTGTCTAAATCTAACTTTTTTTGCCTAAACCTAAAGAAGTTGTAGTTTTATTGCTTAAACCTAAAGAAGCCTTTTTATTTTTGTTCAACACATGACGTTTCATTCACTTTTGATGTTAGAACATGGTGCTTTTAAGTTTTACTCTCACTTTTACAACACAGTAGGCCCCTACTGACCCACATCTATGGTGCTTATAGTGACTGATAATGCCTATTTAACGGCCTGATAACATTCGAATTGGGTGCAGCAGGATGTAAAATGAATTATTAAGCATTGCACTGCAGTTATGACAGCACTGTAGAAATCCACATATTTGCAGTGAAAGATAAAAAAAAAAGAAGGTCTTATGGGAATTAATATACAAACTGATTTATTTATATCATGCTGGCTCTTCAGATGACACAGTTTCACCTTATAAAACTGCTCCCCACTGCTATGAAACCATCTTTACAGGAAGTCCAATGTCCTGACATCATGTAAATTGGGGTGATGATGTCAGGCCAGGATGAGCTGGCTCATCTGATGGCTCATCTCAGGCTATGATAGAGGCTTCGTCTCAATTATTTAGTTTTTCTGTGAGCTTAATGCATCTCAAAATAGAAACACCAGCTATGGCCTCATTGCAAAACTGACGCTCGATTGAAAGAAGGGAGGGCCGGTACCCCACATGGCTTTCTGTGAGTCATATAAGAGATAAAAGAAGTAAAGAATCCAATGTAAATAGAAATAAAAGATGTATGCTGAGGAAATTGTGCTAATGTTACACTTCCCAATCTAAAGTATTTGCCTTTTTTAAAAAAAATGTGTTTATTGGTTCTCATTTTACAGCTAAACAGTACAATACAAGATGTTTCTGAACGCATTTGAGGTGAGAAATAGGCATTACGGTAACAGAATATTGATTCATATTTGATCAGCGCTGCCTAGTTTGACCAGAGTTTGCAAGTGATTGACAGCTGCTCAGAGACGGCAGGCTCCAGCTCGGCTCTGATTGGTTGTTTTCTTCCGGTCTCTGAAATCTTGCAGATGCCGTTAGGAGCACCGGAGGACACGGAGGCACATGATTTCTTTCAGATTACCTGTCTCATGCTGTCAGGATATAGTGACCGTTTTATAAAAATAACTTTTTAATTATAGCTCTCCAAACCTGCAACCTCCCAGTTACATTATATGGTAACTGGGAGGATGCAGGTTTGGAGAGCTAGCCTGCGCGCTAACAACAATACAAAGGTCATAATCTTATAATGAGCTCCTCTAAGATGACTAAAAGTATTTTCTTTTTGATGGGTTTTTGACACATTAAGGAACACAGTTCTGGCATTCAGCATGTTTGCTCCCAAGAAGGATAATCATATTTACTCGCAGTCGTCTTCACTTCTCAGTACTTTCCTATTTGCAGCCGAAGAATCAGCCGACGATTATGTAATTATCTGCTGAAGTGTGAGAGGCAAAAGGGAAGGTACAAGCTCCCAGCGCATCCAAATAACACCCTGCCTGTCCCTCACACCTCTAAATCAGCCGCTTTGTGGAGCTAAATAAGTAAATATAAGTCACATCATCTCTTGAGTACCGGGACTTTTCAGCATAGTCTGAGAAGGAGAGAGGATAGAAATAATCCATCCGCTGTCGAAGACTTGACTCTATTTTATTATGGCCCAGCTGTGTTTCCTCTATTTTATTATTAATGTGGACTTATGCAACAAAAACGTGTTCTGTTTGTGAGGATAATCTGTGTATTTTACAGCCTTAGTCGCGGTGTCTTATTCTAAAACGTATGACAGGATTACCGCACTGTGCTTGTGCACTCCGTTCCTGTGATGTTGCCCTGAACTGTCTCTGGATTCATAGCTCCGTTTCAAGACTCGCTTCAAAGGCTTCGAGCTGCACGTTGTCAAAAGTGACTTTGTTTTATCTCTTTGTGCTTTTTTTGCCACCTACCTGCACCTGTCAATGCAGCTCAGTTTGCATCACGGAGTTTGTGCACACAAAGGAAACAGTGTGCTGGTTTTATAGGTGTGGTGCACTATAGCGGCAACATACGCGTCGGTTGCTGTGGTTATTATGGGTGTCATCACGCCTCTCTCGGTTTGTAATATAGCTGCTTCTACTGGCCTATGATATGTTGTTTTTATTTTATGTATACTGTCACGGTAGTCTCTTTACCCATGGGAATCAGACTGGTTCACTCCTCTCTCGTTCAAAGCACAAAAAACTGTCAAAGCAGCAGCAGCAAACTCTCAGTGGACTTATGCAGGCATATCATATTCCTGTTTCAAAAGAAAAGTGTGAAAATCAAAAGATAAAAAAGGAGAAGTTGAAATCTGTCTCTTCAGTTGTGTGCTGCAGTTGTTCTTCTCACTTAACCATGTCAGATCTAGAAATAATTATTGTCATGATAAAAAAAAACAGCATCCCTTTTGTCTTCCATCATGTTGATAAAGAGAAGCAACACAAAGGGAGGATATTAAAGCTCTCAGACAGCTGAAACAAATCCATATTTAGCCTGTCAAGCTTTATCCTGGTGAGTTGTTCCAACATAGGTGCTCGTTCTGCTCCCACCCGGCCAGTTGTTAGTCACTGGAGGTGATGCTAACAGTGCTGCTATGTAGGAGTTCCACCAACACAGATCAGCCAGCTCTCTGAAGGTGTTATACCCAAATGGGGAAACGCTTTCATCACACAGAACAGAGGACTTATCTAACTGTTTGAGGACAAATATATGAGTGATATTCATCAGAATCTCCTGCTGATTCAGTTTTCTGCTTACACGAGTTGTTCAACCACTGAGGAATTCAATCTGTCTGTATTGTAAACTTCACTTGTTTGTGTGTGACTGAAGCCTTCTGGCCTGTATATTATAGCAAGCTAAGAATAAAGGTGTTGTTCCCTGCTATGTCCACCTGGTGGCATGTATGCATAGCAGCTCAAGTAAAGTGTTCATATGGGTCCAGTTCAAGGCCGGGACTACATACAGTACGAAACACCGTGCAGAGGAAATCACATCTCAGCAGCCACTGTAAAGATGTTTGCCTCATGATGCACTTTAACCACATACATGCAGCTGCACCAGATATTGTTGTAAGATGAATGTGTATCGATTGCTGTAGGAAGTTTTTAATTAATACCTTCCACCTGGAGGTAGAGATTGCAGGATCAGCTGCAGAACAGCAAATATGTTTTTTTTTATGCTGTATTAGTAATACGTTATTGTGGATTGGAGTGATTTATAGCAATTATGCTATTATAGTGGGCAGACAGTAACATGTTTCCCCCTGCAGACTGTGCTCTACATGATATCCAGAGCATTAATATAGCACCAAACTATTTACTATGTGATGATATAGTGGATTATTGCATGGCTTTGTTGAATACTCGATTCTGATTGGTCAATCATAGTCTGTTATGTCTTTATAGAAGACCGTTGCTATGGACACAGTTCTGATCTTGGACTCTGGTGGACCATTTTTGTTTCAAATTATTGATTTCTTAAGGAACTAGCCGCATAATTAGCATGATAATGTACAGCTAGCGGGTTATTGTTGTGAAATAAACCCGACAGGGCGATGCGGCACCCCGTCGCGGAGCGGATAATGAAGTCGCTCTCCCTCTGTGTGTGTTATAATCAGAGCTTCTACACGCTTTGTTGACATACACGACTGATGCTTTGCACTGCTCTCATACAGCAGTTACAGCTGATAACGGCATCCTAACTGACGCCGCTGTTGCGGAAGCGTAACACCCACCCTCCGGTCCCCCCCCCCCAGGTAAACACTGTTAGCTTTGTCAGCAGTGTTGCCGTTGTTTTCACTGTTACTGTTACACGTTAGCTCAGCTCAGCCGTGGCCATGTTGAGAGCCGTGAGGAGGCAATAGAAATGCTCACAATCTCGCATTTAGCGCCTTTAATTATTCAGAGTTAATTTAACTGAGCATGTATGTGAATGCTTATGCACCAAAGATCATTAGTCCATCCATCCATCCATTTTCTTCCACTTATCCGGAGCCGGGTTGCGGGGGCAGCAGGCTTAGCGGGGAATTCCAGATGTCCCTTTCCCCAGCAACGTCTTCCAGCTCTTCCTTGGGGACCCCGAGGCGTTCCCAGGCCAGACGAGATATGTAATCTCTCCAGCGTGTTCTGGGTCTACCCCGGGAGCTTCTTAACAGTTGGCTGTGCCCGGAAAACCTCCAAATGGAGACGTCCAGGAGACATCCTGATCAGATGTTGAACAACCTCAGCTGGTCCCTTTCGACGCGAAGGAGCAGCGGCTCTACTCCGAGCTCCCTCCGGATGTCTGAGCTCCTCGCATATCTCTAAGGCTGAGCCCAGCCACAAAAGGATAGACCCACTCATAGAGGGAGACCCACTGCTCCACAGCGCTACTAGATGTCAAGAACTCCACAAGGAACCTTTAATAAGGGACGTCCAGGCTGTCTGTCTCTAACTGTGTGTTGCATTTTGCCTAAAATAATCTGCTAGACCTTGTGGGGGCAATATTAAGAATAATGAATTGAAATTTACTGTTATTGCTTTGGCTAATCTGCCTTTATGGCGTTCATTAGGGTACTTACAGTTTGCTATGTCGACTCAGGCCACTTGACAGTTCAGTGTAATACACTGACGTTATTCCATTTACAGCAATGAAATGCTGTATTTTTGACCTTGCCAGCGAGGTACTCGGCTGACGAGTGCACTCTACACACCTACTCACCATCTATCTATCTATCTATCTATCTATCTATCTATCTATCTATCTATCTATCTATCTATCTATCTATCTATCTATCTATCTATCTATCTATCTATCTATCTATCTATCTATCTATCTACAGTGTTTATCTCTCTGTCTGTCTGTTTACTTATTTATACTGTGCTCAGTGAGGTGCTGACAACAAACTCTCATTCAGAGAGGTAACATGGAGCCGAGAGGAAGTGGAGGTATACGATGCATACTAAAAAACGAGAAGATATTTGTGCTGACTTCATTGTGTGCCGTGCCGCTGTGACAAGGCTGCTCCTCTGGGTGATATGCAGCTGCAGCATTATAACGTGGTCAGGACTGACTTTGCAGTTCATGCAGGGGTCACTCTGAGGCACTCCGGCCCTCGAGGCGATGAACTGGGCAATGATTGTTAGATCAGAGGTGATGTCGTAGCCGTGCAGACTGTAGAGAGATGCAGTATGCGTCAGATCTACCTGGCCGCCTGAGTCGCTGGCATGCTTTTGGCTCTGATGGCAGGGTAATTGACAGAGTTGAAAGAGTTGAAATAATAATGAATGACTGACATTGAATGAGCGAGGCTGGTGTTAAGGAGTGAGAGACACTTTGTGTGAGTGCCAGGGAGGTTAATTCAGAGTGGCAGCGGTTCAGGAGTGGAGGTAAACGTTTCCTCTGCAACAAGACTTATTGAAAGAGGCTGGGACACGGTTTTGAGCTCTGGGGTATAACACATGCGCAGTGTAACTGGAGATGCGGTCGTGCGTTGCTACTGGATCAATTTCGGCGAGTGCAGATCAGATTTTACTGCGCAGCTGTTGCACCCAAGCCCCTGGGAAGAGCGCCAGTCGCTGATCCCAATTTTCGTAGTGGCCAAATGTCTGTGCTACAACTTCCATGTTCGTCACGTGATGGACCCAAAAATACTTTTTCCCCATAGACTTACATTGGGAAAGAGACGTCTCAACTCCCCAGTATGAACACTTGAATAGCCCTTATTTAATCATTAAGAGATCATTAAAAGTTATAAAATGCATCAATAGTTGAATCCAGAGTTTTTTCCCTTCCTCCGTTCATGTGAATGAGACCCAGACCGAGGTTGGAGCGAGGGTTGATAGGTGGAGTTAGCAAGCCGTGACGACACAGTGACGTTTGTGACCCCGTGACTGAGCCATGTGACCGAGCGGATGCTACTGCACCTGCCCCGTGGGCCCAATGGATGCGGAAGATCACCGTAAGATCGCCAGAAGATCCGGGTACTTTTCAAGTCGGAAGTCGAGCCATCTTGGCGTCCTGCGCCACTGAGCAACTTTCATAGGAATGAACGGGGCCCCGCCTCCAACGCTGTATCCAGTTCTCTTAATACATCCATTGTTGCACTCCAAAGATATGATGCGTGACATCTCCTCTTTTCACCCTCCTTGCTCCACAAGAGGAAGTGAAAATCAATTGGCATTGATTATGAGCGTATCTGTGGCAGAATCAGTTTATTTTGTTGTGAGTGTTTGTGTGTGTAAAAGCCCCATGTGTGTTATGTGGCTCCAAGACGCCCCCAAAATGTGACCGTGTGGTGGTCAATAGGTGTGATAGATATAATCTAATCAAAACAAATGGCTCACAGTGTTTGGCCCAGGAGCACATCATTTCTTCCACCCCGTTGCCAAGCAACAATGAAATCTTGATTTTTATGTGCAAGGCTTTTTGAAGCCAAAAAATGATGAGTGACTAGAAGCTCAAAAGCAACAGAGGGTAACTCAAACACCGCGGCGCACAAAAAGAAAGCAAAGTGCCGCCGATAGTTCAACTTTCTCCTTAATTCTTTCTTTCATTAATTGATTTTCTACATTTTTTATCAGGGAAAATTTGGTTTCAGCAAAAAAAAGTAATAGAAAACAGTCCTGAAGGTACATTAATAATTTTAAAATACAAGCAGGCTTTTCCCGTGTGTGTGCAATCTGTTATGTCTAAGAATATCTGCTTGAATTAATATGGAAAGTAGCAAGAGAATGCAAGTGGGAGAGAAAGAGAGAGGGAGAGAGAGAGAGAGAGAGAGGGAGAGAGAGAGAGACAGCAGAGGAGGACAGAGGGAGGCTGAGACACCAGCACAAAAGGGGAACTGGGAGAAAGCAGAAGTGATTTCGGCGTCCTGGCAAGTTGCACGATCTAATCGAGGGGGGGAAGAGAAAGTAGGTGAGGGTGTGAGAGAGATTGGATTCATACATGCTGAGGGGATTAGGTGAAGCAGAGTGACAGCAGAGAGCAGGACCTTACAGTTGGAGTCTCTCTCTCCATGGACTGATCGGCTGGGAGCTCGGAGAGCAGCCACAGCGGGGAGCCCGGGCCTCCGCAACTTCCCCTTTTTTCCGCCGTCTCAATCAGGAGGGAACGTTCACACACCTAACGGAGACATACCTTCACACACACACACTGCAGCAATGGGGTCAGTGAGTGAACTCTGCGTGTCCAGCCTTCAGACGTTCTTGTGTCCAGCTGTGAAGCCGCAAGCTCCAGGTAAAACCACAGCTGTGTGGCCTTATCAGTGTATTATGTTTGTTGTTGGTTGTCTTGTTGGCATGTATTGTATTACTGCAACTCTCTGGCTAGATCCTCATTTTTAAGCCGTCATCACCATTAGTTTTGAAAGACTTCTCACACACCTGTTGATTGACGGTGCTCATGTGACCACTGGCAGAAACACATGGCTCCACCAGGGATGATAACATTTGGACGGAAATAGAGGGATCTTCTTGCGGCTAAAGAGGTCTCTCATTAAGCACAACTTAAAGCTCACACACACTGAGAGAGGAAGCGAGCTAATGTTATTACTTACTGAGCAGATCTAATCTCCAGATGGTCTCACACAGAATCTGTTGATACGATACGTATCATGACACAAGAGGTCACGAGTCAATATATTGCGACTGTAAGCAAGGCGATACATTAAGATCTTTTTAAGTGTCATAGTATAAAGATCACTCCACCATATGCATAAAATCTGAGTAAAAAAATTACTTTTTTATGCAATCAGTACAGTAGGATCTGCGTTTATCACAGTCCCTGTAACATCCAACATCATAGCACTACTTTGTGAGGACACATACACAGAGATGGTGCATATTTTTGCAAATTAAATTTAATCTTTGGATGTAAACTATTAAAGAGGACCTATTATGTTCATTTTCAGGTGCATACTTGTATTTTGGCCTCCTACTAGAACATGTTTACATGCTTTAATGTTAAAAAAAACTTAACTTTGGCGGGAACTCCCTTAAGGCCCTGACACACCAAGCCGACGGTTGGCCGTCGGACAGTTTGGGGCCATCGGTGAGTGTCTGTCAGCCTAGTTTTTTTGGTGTGTCCTGCACCGTCGGCTCTAGTCTGCCCGTGTCTGAGTTTTTTTCGGCCGATTCAGCATGTTGAATCGGTGGGGGCGCCCGTCGGTGAGAAAAATCACTCTGATTGGCCGTTCAGCTTAAACAAATCAGTGCACGAGAAGAGAAACGGACACGAGGAAAGCAAGCCAACGAGTAAAGTCAAGAGGAAAAACACAGAAGGCTCTTCTCATTTTTCATCTTTATCTCATCTGATCATTCCAACACACGGATATTTTCACAATGAAATGGCCGTCTGGAATGAAGCTAAGTGGTGAGTGAGAGCGGTGTGAAAATGGTCGACAAACGCCACTTTGTTTCATGTACGTATCATAACAACGGCTTGTATATCCGCTGCCCTCGGTCTTCCAGTTTTTGAATGACAAATACAGACTACCGCCGCCTGCTGGTGTGGAGAGTTATTTCTTCTCACGCAGGTGCAGAACGTACGTGGTAGTTGGCCGTCGGCTGTAGTCTTTGCTGTGTGTTCGAGTGCAACTTTTTGGCCGAGACAAAGGCGATGTGAGGCGACGCAACTGGTGGCCTTCGTCACCTTTAGTTCTTTGATGTCGGGTTGGTGTGTCTGGGCCTTTAGGCTTTGTAACTTTGTAGACCTTTTACATGCACAAATAACTATAAAACACCCTAAAGGAAAGGGTAAAAGCAATAGGTCCTCTTTTAAATTAACGATCGATACAGTGTTTTTGATAGTGTCAAAAAACATAAAATTGCGATACTCCTTACACCCCTATCTCACACCTATCCACCGCCAAGCTGATTTGAACTGCTCGTGATGACTTCACATTCTTATTCACACATACAGCAGATCCACGTATTGTACGGCAACATTGAAACATGAGGTGAGAACACGGCCACGCAGAGTGACGTGCTGTTACTAGTTGCCATGTCCTTCGATGACGGGGACGGCAGTGTCGTGTTTACCTCCTTAAACCTGGATAAACAACTCGCAGTGCTTCCCAGCTTCATTACAGATGGAGGAGAAGTGGAGCTGGCGAAGACGGTGGCCTCTTTAGGAGATTTTTTTTTTTCTTACACTCGCCATCTGTTCTCAGATTTATCCTTTCACACTGTAGTAATAACAGGATCTGAGTTGTGATGGAGCTAATGTGTTTGTTCAGGGATGGTTGTTAAGTGTTGCAACTGCATTACAGGGTGGTACACATGCAGGTTCCCATTGGGAGTGTTTGAAACTGCGCCGGCAGACAGTGTTGACGTGACTAAAGCGGCTTCGCTGGGTTGTGGTGAATCAGCTGACTTGGGTGCGTAGCAAAGGGAAACGCTGCTGTCTCAGGGATTTCAAAACACCTGAATCAGCACCACGGACGTTCGGGAAAAGAGGGGAAGTAATCTGGACTGTTCTGGTATCAAGAACGCGGTGACAGCAGAGTTTCACAGATTTCTGTCAAGCTAACAAAAATAATTTTTGACATGAACTGAAGAAAAAGTTCTAGTTAGTTATGACACTGGTTCGTCATTTCAATACTCAGCCTCCAGTCTGAAAGTAATATACTCCCAAAGGCTTAATTCCAGCTGTCACCCGCCTGCAAGTGTCAGGTTTTTTTTGTTGCTTAAACTTTAAGAAAAAACATGTCGTGATGGCAGCCATTGCATTTTGGACCCCTTGTGGTGGGAAGAGACTGGGCAGTGTTCTGTGAGTGTTGGTGGTTCTGCCTTTAATCGTGAATCATGTAAGAAGTGATTCATGTGTGACTCATCGAGTGAGTTCTCATTGTATCAGCGGCACTATTAAATCACTCCTGACATAAAGCCAAATGCTGTTTGACATGAAAAAAAAAACAAGTGCAAACACGAGTAAGACGCTTAAACAGTCACCTAATGTAGTGATGTCTCATTTAGGGGACGCAGATTGATTGTTTCAGTCTTCTTAGTCTCTCTCTCTCTCTCTCTCTTTACATCTACAGCTTTTCTTAATCGCTTTGGCTGTTTCATCACAACACTATTGCATGTTTGCGGAAGGTAGTAACTCACCCAAAAATACTTCATTCATGCTTCAAAAGCTGGTTATTGTATCCGTAAATTAGCCACCACTGCATGAAAAGTTGTTTTGTCATCGTGTGAGCCGTTACTGCTCAAAATGTTTTTTCACCATCAACCCTGGAAATGTTTCTAATGTACAAATCTCTGTTTTGTTCTACTTTGTTGTTGACACTGACTGCTTAGACTTACTATACAAGCAGTGTTATCTAGCTGAATGTTGTTGTGTATCACACTGAGCTTTTTAGATTCTCATTTCAACAGCAGGTCAAGGTTTACTGGGAAAAGTCAATACTGTAGTAGCTACACAGAAAAGGGAAATGCATTTGTGTACGTATACAGTAAATGTATTTGTGTAGCAAAGTGTTACCTGTACTGTAAACAGAAAATTCACCACAGTGAACATACAGTGAACAGAAATTTTGCCACAAAATGACATTCATGCCAAAATAAACTCGGCAACACTTCATTTAACAGGTCTGCAAATTTCATGATAACTAGGTGATAACTAGCAAGTAACCTATTTGAAATTTCTTTGGAATTACTGCCAAATTACCCCAATATTTACCTCAAAATGTATCAAAAATTACTTTATTATAAACATGATTTAATAATTATATGCTGAAATAGCATATAATGGTTAAAATAGGGCCCTTAGGCTTGAGAAGCGGCTGCTCTTCATCGGAGGTGGAAAACCAAAACTAATAGAAGACACTTCTGATCAGGCACAAATCTCAACGTTGTGTGACTTATTGTCTACACTAATGTAACCTGGTAGCTAATGTCATCATTCAGGGAGTTTTTTGAAGAAATTTCAAAGAAGTTATTATGCTAATTATTATCTATTTAGCAGACATGGAAATAAAGCATATCAATTAGCTTTGTATTCTTTTCCTGGAAATGTATTAAATAAATGACCAGCTATTGGGAAATAGCGGAATATAATTATTAAATAATTTTTATAATAACGTAATTATTGATACACTTTGAGGTGTAATTTGGCAGTAATTCCAAATAAATTTCTAATAAGTTACTTGATAATTATCACCTAATTACCATGACATTTGCAGACCTATAAAATGAAGTGTTACCAAAATATGCAACAACAATGAAAAAAACCTGCAGTAGTTCAATTCAAACACAATAAATTGTACCTCCTTGTCATAGATATTTATGGAATATATACAGTATATATGTATGTCTGGCAGATTTTGAGAATTGAATGAATTATTTCGCGTGTGATGGCTCAAACGATGAAAAAATGATTATAAGTTGTAAAGAGGATGATCATTTCACTGAGAATCGACTCATCAGTTTTGATCAGCAAGATGTGCAAGTGGTTATTGCACTCTATTGTACATGTGCCAAAACGCATGCAATTTGCTTGAATCAATGAGCAATTCTACTAATAAACTAATTGTCTAGAGATTTGAACTGAAAAAAATATTCTCATTCAAAGAACTGAGCCAAAGCGCATGAGAAAAACTGCGAGCACATGTGCAATGTTACGTCAGTGCCCTTTCAGACTGTTAATGTTACTGTGAGTCTTAACTTTCACAGTCACTGTGAGTGTGACTCAACATGCCCAATTAATCTTCACAGGCTGGGATTGATAGTGGGACAGTGTATCGCCCGTAGCAGACGTGATAGTAATTTAGCTGATTAATACCGCCGCAGTTACGAGGGGCCCGAGGGCCGTCTGCATGCGCCGTGAGGCAGGTGTGCCCGGTGCTTTGCTATGATTTTCTGTCATGGAAATTACTCCAAGTGGACTCCAGGAGCAGCTGAGGACAGACTGATCTCTTTGGGAGCACAAACAAGGCCGTCAGCTGCAGTATTTGCCAAATCAGCTTGTTGTAAAGGAGGGTATGGTGCAGTAGTGACGGTGGGTGGTGATGCTAATGTCATCGTGGTAGTGGTTCCCAACCTGTTTGGCTTGTGTGACCCTTTAACCCCTTACCTTTCTATATTTTGAGGTTTAGGGGACAGAGGATGTTCAGGGGGAGATAATAAGTCAAGAGTATATGCCACATATTAGGGGTGTACATCATCTGAAAGCTGGGATCCTGAAGATTAATGATGTGAGATGCAGCTCAGCACTGTGTGTCAGGTTGTTCTAGTCATTAATAAGAAACAAAAATTAATGAATAAATTAATTAATTTATTCCCACTTATGTCTCAAAAGTTGTTGCAACCATTTTTTGGTTGATACCATTTGTTATACGGATTTGGTGCTAAATTTAACCATTTTTTACCACTCGAGAATTGATAAAAAAATATCAATAATCCCTCCAAAATACCAGGCTACAATGGGTACTCATGACACGGGGAATGTCTGTGTAATGTCGTAGTATTTATACACCTTCCCGTGAGACTGGGATGTTTTCACAGTGTGTTTTCAGTTCATGAAAGAGAATAATAACATGTTAGTTGTCTAAAAATGTTCAGTTGTACGTAGCTCCATCCTCTCGTGTCACTTCTGGTTGCAAAAACCAAGATGGCGACGGCCAAAATGTTGGACACGAGGCTTCAAAACGGCAGCTCACAAACCAATGGGTGACGTCACGGTGACTACGTCCACTTCTTAGTCTACGGAAATAAATCGACCTTGTCACAGGTGGCATACGTACAATATGTCTATGAGCTTAGAGTTGTTCAACCATTGTTTTTCAATTAATTTCAGAGGCCTGAAGAGGTAAAGGTATCCAGTATTTCAAAATAGAAAATCAAATATTTGAGAAAAAAATACCAACCTAATTTGTGAATCAGTTTTTTTTCTCTCAGATTTTCCTTGAGGGTTCCAACCCCAACGTTGGGATTATGGGATGCAAACCTCTAACTTTGTATGATGATAAAGTAATGCACACTGCTTATACGGCCTAGTTGATCAGTAAGCTCCTGTGTACATTCACATGAAAGCAGATCATAATGTTGGTATCTTGGATTTCTCGTGAACTGTATTCCACTGGCGATGCTCAGGTTGACGTGTATTGGAAGCTGAGTGAGACAGACTCTGCCAGTGAGCTGCTTCAAAGAGGCGTGTGTGGGAATCAAAACAGAGGCAGATGAAATCCACACAGCTCTGTAAGCCAAATCAGATCCTTCTGGTTGCATGGGAGGGTTTGTTTTTCTCTGGCTTTTCTTTCTATCTTGATGAAATGCCACGGAATGAACAGGCGTGGTGATAGCAGCACGTCGGCTGGTGAACTGGAACATAATGTTTTCGATTGTGTTCTGTGACATACTGTAACTCCTATTGTTGTACTGTAAATGTGTAGACATGCCGGCCTCCGACTCATCAGGCTTTCATGCCTGCGGACGCCATCCATCTTTGAACAGAAGGGTTTTTTATTTTGTCATTCGCTAAAAGACTGCTTGTTAGTCAAGACTTCATGCATAATGAATTACAGATGAACAAATGCTTTGTCAGCCTGTATTTACCGAGGCTTGTTGGGGGTGATGTCAGCTGCAGAAATGTATGCAGTGCAGAATGCTGCGAGTCTCGCCTGAGGAAGAGTGACTTCTCGACAGGCTGTCCTACTTCAGCAGGAGCTCTCTGCATTTCACACCCTCTTCATAAAACTGATCCGCAAAGTCACATCTCCTGATGGCAGCATTTCTATTTATGTGAGTTATAGGCTGCTATAAAGGAAACGATTATGGATGCTGTTGAGAGAGCACGTTGTATATTAAAAATAGAGCTTTATGTTTGTAATGGCGAGGTGTTTGGCCGCCCCACAGAGTGTTTCTCACATAAGTGACACAAGAGCCAGATATATTCTGACTCATGTCAGTAATTAATCGCTCAGGTCTGCTACACGCCCTCTTCACTAGGAAAATTATAGGGTCCAAAGGTCTCATTACCTCCGACTGCACCTGTAAAAGGAAAGCAGCGGTTTCAGAATCAGCAATGAGTCACGATGCGTGAAGCGACGAAACTCCAGCCGCAGCAGCTTATGTCAAAGAATGTCTGCCATGCATGTAGTAATCTTGATGGTTGCAGAGACATTTTTCATGCCTCATGGTGTTTACTTGTCTCAAGCAGGTGTGCAGAAACTAACCTCCTATTTCTCAATGAGCTCTTTTCTGGGAATTAATTTAGTCTGTAGGTCATTTGTGTAATCACGTCTGGCTCTTAGGGATCATTTATCATTTAGGGATTATTATTTTTTTTTGTTATGTGTGTGTCCAGATGTCATTTAGTTATACTAAGTGCTAAGTGCCCTTCATACCCTTTCTTTTTTTCTGAAGTTTTAAACTGTAACTACTGCAGATGATCAGCAGGGGTCACTCTTGGCATCTCTTCTCATAGGATGTTTTCTCTCCATCTAATTCAGGCTATTTGAACACACAGATTAACTATTGTGACTTCAGGAGCTGTCGCTGCATTGTTATGGCCGTATGGATAATAATAGAGCCCTGTGGTTTCAGGAATAACCCCGTTGTAGCCTACAGTTACAGTTCTAGTCATGATTGTGGAGAGTTGACTACTACATTGCCCCTGCATGCAGGCACACACAGCTGGAACCCGTCACCCTATAACCCTGCAAGCAAGACTCTCATTACAGCGTCGTTCCACTGATTTTGCACATCAAGATCAGTTTACTTGTAAATTATGATGGAAGGAACCTGACAAAATCAAAAATAAATGAACGAATAAATAAATGACTTGATAAATATCATTAAATGTAGCAAAAATAATATTGAAAATAAATGTAGTCATTAATGAATTGATCAAATGAGACATAAACTGATATTTCTGTTTTAATTTTCTTCTATGTTTATTTATCTTTGTATTAATTATCTTATTTATTTACTTTTCTGTTTAATTTTCCCTTTTATTTATTTATGTATTTATTTTATAATTTTTTTAATTTATTTATTTATTTTTTGCATTCATTCAGAGGATTATTGACAGTGTACAACTGATTAAGTGTTCAACAACGGAGATGATTAAAGAAGAAAACGTCATCCTTTTTGAGGAATTTCTCCATCTCATTGATCAGCTGCATATTTTAGAACAAAACCCTCTTCACACTTCATAATCTAGTTTATGACGCTGCTTTGACGTTTGCATAAATGCTGCATTGACATCACATTTATTAGAGGATCGGTTGTCTTTGTGTTAGATCAGGAAGTTGCAGACAACAATGTGCTGGTATCAACTGATTATCTGTTCAGTTAAAGGTCAAACGGCTCTCTGGTTTCACTTGTTCTGGGTTCTTTAGTGCAGATTTACAGCAGTGCTCGGGGGAACGGGTGAACTCTTGACAATGAATTGAAACTTTGTGCGAACAGGGGTTCACTTCACACAGACCACATTGTCGGTTGTTGAGTTCGGGCTGCACAAATGAAGCATTCATGGGCCACAGTTTGAAGCCGAGGACCCTCAATTGAAGTGGCCTTTCAATGGGTTTGTGCTTTTATGCTTTAGGTGTTGTACTCTTTGAGCCAAATATGGGCTTCAGAAAACGGGTGAATCCCAGTCTTGATTCCTGCGTTGGTGGTTACTCAACACTATTAAAACGCAGCCAGACATCCAGCCACATTGCATCAGATAGGATTCCAGAGGTGAAAAGAAAAACAGAGAGGAGGTGTTATCTCCTGGCCTCTTTCATTGGCTGTGAGCGCAGCATTCCTCTCGGCTCTCCTGTGTTTTCATCAACAGGCAGGGACAGGCTCGGCCCTCTCTCCTATCTGACAGCAGCGCAGTCGAGCAGGTGTTAAACAAAACAGCAGGCTGATTTATTCACTTTTAACAAGGGGATGGCAAGCTGATGTCTGCCCTTACAGTTTTCATTAAAATATGCAGAGAGAGAAATGTATCCTTATCAGAGCAACCATCAGACGCACCTTTGATCACAGGCAGCAGCATAAAATGTGAATTATACTGTGTGTTGATGGGCCTGGATGAAACATGAAAGTAATAAATCCTCCCAAAAAAAGATGAGACTTTTATTTCAGAGCAGATGTTGGCAAGTTGAATCAGGCATTAAAACATGCTGATCAGTCTCACCAAGACTTGGTAGAACCAGTTTCACCATGAATGACGCAGCTGCGTGTGCGTGGTTGTTGTCTTATTGGAGTGAATCAACTCTTTACAACAATAACAACTCTTTACCTGAACCACTGAAACATTCCTAATCATCCCAAACACATTCCTAATCTTAAACAGAGCTCCAGTATTAGGTGGCTGTCAAAATTTCTATATGCAATTTCAAGTGGAAATAAGTAGCAAATAATATCAAAGTGTGGTGAGATTAGTAAATACTAGATGATTGCATTTCCTGGAGAAAATGCATGTGAATGCTGAAAGCTGAAATCAATTGCAAAGCATTGCTGAAAATACAGAAATATTAAAGCGCAAATACGGAATAGACTTCTAGAAAGTAGTATTTGGGTGAAATGACCCTTTAAACCTTTAAGTAGTAAAAGAGTAGTATTTGGGTAGAATTAACTTTTATTTTAAAACATTATGTACATCCCTAAAGAGCTGAATAGTTTGATAGTTGAATAGTTTCTGTAGCTTAAAGTATGCAGAAGTAGTTAGAGTCCAAAACACATACGGAAGAAGAAGGAGAAGAGATGATGATGAAGAAGAAGAAGAAGAAAATAAATAGAAGAAGAAGAAGAAAATAAATAGAAGAAGTTGCGGAATAAAGCTGCTGCTGTACAGATTTCACACAATTCTGAGTTTATTTGAATATTCAACAGGTGTTTGTCGTGTCTTCGCCACAGACATGTGTTGTAGCTATTTTCTAAAGAATGGTTTAATTGTGTTTCTGAGGTTTAAAAGTGTGACTGTAAACACACGTCTGCTCTCAGCGGATGTGGTGAATAAAACTCAAAGATCAGCAGTAGTGATCTGTGAGCCTGTGTGTGTCAATCACAACCTCTCCCTCCCTACCCCCACTAGTCCCAGCAACACTCACTGTGTGTATGTGTGTGTGTGCGCCCAAGGCAACAGAGTGCAAACAGCAAACGCGTCATCAGGCCCATTTGCTGCACCTTCAGTTACCGGAAAAGGAGCAGCCCTTCCTTCAAAATAAGAGTCTAAAATTATAATCATTCATAGGCTAATATTAAATGAGCTATACTTGCTGTAAACCAGAAGGTTTATATTTTCATTTCTATTTCCAGCGATGATCAAATATTAATCAATATTCTGTAGCTGTAATGCCCATTTCTCGACTCAAATGTTTTTTTTCCAGAAACATCTTGTAGTGTACTGTTTAGCTTTAAAGGTCCCATATTGTAAAAAGTGAGATTTTCATGTCTGTTATAGTATAAAGCAGGTTTAAGTGCTATATAAATACTGTGAAAGTATTGAAACGTTCAATATACGGAGAAATACGCACAGCCTGTATTCAGTAATTGTGTGTTTGAAGCAAGCCGGATTTCTGTCCATTTGTGATGTCACAAATATACAATTATATAGATCATTATACGGTTTTACACATAAACATTCTAAATGTGTCCCAGTTTATTTCCGGTTGCAGTGTATGTTTATGACATCAGCTGTCAGGAAGTAAACATGGACCCAAGCTGTTGCCTAGCAACGTAATTCCATTGCAATTCCGTTGAAATGAGCTAAAACGGAGCGTTTCAGACAGGAAGGTGAATACATGTAAATTCAGGCAGACAGTAGGAGAAAAATAATGTGTTGTTTGAACATTAAAGCATGTAAACATGTTCTAGTAGAAACCCAATATACAAGTATGAACCTGACAAGGAGCATGATATTGGACCTTTAAAGCCTGAAAACAGAGCCATGAGGAGGTGCAGAAGTATCTCTCATTGCATTTGAGTTACAATATGTTGAGAGGTTATTATAAAACTTTTTTCCCAATGATGCCAAAAACATTCTGCCTACTGAAGCTTTAAGCCCTAGTCCTCACTGTAGTCAGAGAAAACCAGTTTATCTGGCTGGTGAAGTATTATGATGTTTTTTTATTCTGTAGTCCTGACCGGAAGCTCGTTGATTTAACTCAGCGTCGTCTTGACAGCAGAGGATCAACGCAGTAAAGATTGGTTGGTTAAAGTCCTTCGTGTCTTCTAACCACTCCCTTTGAGCTGTCGACTGACTGCGAGCCACCCTTCACTTACCGGAGAAACCAGTCAACCCAAGTGGGTTTGTTAACTCAACAGAAACACTTTTTTTTAAAAAAAGAAAAAAGAGTAAATATACTCATCGATAGTAGTATCCGGTGAAAAGTTGTTAACGCTCGGAAACCTTCTAGAAACTTTGTTTAGTCGGACCTGCTGGACGGAGACGGAGACAGCATGGTGTTAAAATCAGAAGACGGCGTAGGTGAGTGAAACAGTCAAGGAAATACATCTTTTCTCGTTTAAACGTCTTTACGGGACCGTGTTTAGAATATAGAATTTAGAACATGGAATATAGAATGTTCGAATGTAACCGTTAGTTTAAATCTCAGGTTCCAAACGTGTGAAGACGTTCTGGCCTTGTTTACACTGTTTACTCTGCCATTTATACCATCACTATTGTACTTTACTGAGACAACTTTATCCATATTATAAGACTAACCTTTAGTGCCTTCATTAAAAGCATAAAGTACAACATAAGAATATAATATGTTGTCATTTATAGTGTCAATAAATGGTTGAGCCAACAGTTGGTTGATGTTACATGTTTTCTGATGCTGTTTGGAATGCAACAGGAAGTACTGTTTTTATGTACAGATTTGAGGTACTTGTACTTTACTTGAGTACATCTCAAGAGGCAGATATTGTACTTTTACTGCACTACATTTGTCTGATAGTTTTAGTTACTTTTCAGAGTACAATTTTCCATACTTTTCCTGTCCAGAGAAAATAATGTATCTATATTACTGCACACAAACAATTAGCAGAATAAAGTCATAACTTTACGAGACAAAAAGTCGTAATATTACGAGAAAAAAGTCGTAATATTACGAGACAAAAAGTCGTAATATTACGAGAAAAAAAGTCGTAATATTACGAGAATAAAGCCATAACTTCACGAGAATAAAGTCAGAACTTCACGAGAAAAAAGTCATAATATTACGAAAATAAAGTCATCATTTTACGAGAATAAAGTCATAACTTTACGAGAAAAGAAGTAGTAATATTATGAGAATAAAGTCAAAACTTTACGAGAAACAAAGTAATAATATTACGAGAATAAAGTCAAAATTTTTCGAGAAAAAAAGTCGGAATATTATATTAGGCTAATTGCTTGTGTGCAGTAGAAGTTAATTTCATTAATGCAAGTTAATATCATCTCAACAGTAATATTAATCCAAAAACATCATATATAATAGTACAATACTGATAGGGAGCGTTACAGTTGATAGTGTGCAATAGGAGATTCAAATAATACAAAAAAAAACCCAAAACATTATTGACTCGGATACATAAAAATGGGTTAGCCATGCTATTTTAAGTTTGTTGATTGTTATTAACAAATTGCCATACTTGCTTGAAGAAGTGTATATATTTGTGGATTTTAATTTTACTTTCACTGTGGGTCACTCTCTCACTCATCTTCAACTGCTTATCTGGGGTCGGGTTGCAGGGGCAACAGCTTCAGCACTTTCACTGTAGGTGTTATTTCTTAACCACATGTATAGTAACAGTTTAGTAACACATTTAATCTCGGCCCTTGATGCAGAGCACAATTTACCAGCTTTTGTCTGAGAGAGAACATCCTCGGTGTCATTTTTCAGTGACTGCTGAGCTATCAACAGGTGTGAAGAGCAGACGGTTACTCCTCCAATGTCAGCATGGCAGCATTCATGTTACATTTAAATTTTCTTTATGATCCCTGCCTTTGAGGAGGTTATCTTAGTTAAAATCACCATATTAACTTCATAGAAGCCCATTCCAACAGTTGTAATATTGTTTTAAACTGTATAAGAGGATGGTTGTAATTCCTTTACATGCGGTTATTCTTTTTTTATTATTATTACCACACAGTGTGTTACTATGAAGAAAGACTTTGAAGTCAGACACAAATCCGTTGTTACTGAGCATGACGCTTTCATCTCTCTGTCTCGGGTTAGCCTGCCAGCATTAATTAGCACCCTCCACTTGCGTCACTATTAATCGTGTTAGAGAACAGTGAACATCTGACTGACTGATCCTGTTATATGCTGCTGCTCTTTTGTCCTGCCGATGGATGGAGAGGGAGAACTTGCACCACTCTTAAGCCCCACCACGGCTGAGCCCCGGCTGGCACACATGCTGCATTGTGTTTACCGGGATGAGAGGAGGGGAACAGTCGATTCTCTTTCGAGTCCATTTGTCTCTGCCACTTAGAGGTCCGGGAAGTTAAAGTAGTTGTCGCTAATGGTTCCCTAATGAGTGGCGCTGAGAGCTCTAATGGGCCCTCCAGAACAATGTGCCCTGCCTGGCACTAATGCCCCGATGGTTTGATAATCGTCATCCTCTCCCCATAATCATATTTTAGCCTTCTTTCTTGCATCGGTCGCAGCCCTCCTCTCCTCTCAGGCCGGTGTTCACTCTGCACAGTTACTGCTGTAATGCAATTGGACAAATGTGTGTTTACTATGTGTGCAGAAAGGTGTTATTGTGAGTCTCATGTTTGGTAGCTCAGCAACACTCAGTAGGCTGCGTTGCTGAAATGTTTTAGTCTGGTATCACCAGCCAATGAAAGAGGCAGAAAAACAATGATATACTGTATTTTAACCACTGCTACCTGTCGCAGTAATGTTTGGTTACATGTAGGGCTGCAATCAATACATATTGTCATTATTTATTAGGAGCCTCTTGTTTTGCCGGATATTCTTCTTCTTCTTCTTCTCAGAAAAACTGTCTTCCCATGCATGAAAATTCATAACAAATCAGCTGTACATGCTAGCACATAGTAACTTTCACCAAAATGTAGGCCCAAGTTAGCAGAAATGTTAATTTTTCATCTTTCTCCTTCTTCCTCAACATGGCTGGCCCAAACTCACAAATGCATCAATTAGATTGCAACATGTCAAAAATAATTACCGCCCATCATAGGTTGCCAGAGCCAAAAGGTTTCTTAAGCTTTAGCTTCTTTTGCAGCCAAATATAAAAAAATAAAAACATTTCATAGCAATATAAATGGCGAGGAAAGCAAATCTTAACATTTGTGAAAGTGTGATCAGAAAATTAAAGTTTTAGTGTATAAAACATTTAAAAAATTAGTTGATTAGTTGTTCAGCTGTAATGTTTTTTACAATCTAAATTAGGTTTCTTAGCCAAAATCATGCAGCTCTGTCCAAGTCTAAACTTTGGTCAAAACAATGAATTGATAAGTCGATTGACAGAAAATGAATTGTCAACATTTTTGATCATTTAGTAATTGTTTAAGGCATTTATCAAGGAAAAATTCCAAATATTTGCTGTTTCAAGCCTCTCAAATATGAGAATGTGCTCTTCTTTTCTCTTTTATTCGTTTTGTGAGTTTGATATCTTTGAATTTGAAGTTAGTCGGACAAAACAGTCAATTTCACTACGTCACCATGGGCTTGTGTTTGTGTTTCACTGCTGCAACTAACAATTATTTTCATTGTTGATTAATCTGTCAATTATTTTAGATTAGTTTAATTACTCAAACTGATTAATCGATTATCAAAATAGTTGGCGATTAATTTAATAGTTGACAACTAATCGATTAATTGTTGCAGCTCTACTTTATATACTTAAATGAATTTAATTTGATAGCCTGAACTTCCTGCTGTCTCTCATGGAGCTGCCTGTCAGAATAACAGGACAAACTCATGTTGTCACTACATATTGCTGTTGACACAGTTGACAGTTATAGCTGATTTGCTTGGGAGCTGTATTTGTTCAGTCATAAGCTTGTCATCACGCAGGCTTGTGAAAAGCCATATCCTCTGTGTTCCACAAATAGATCAACCGGTCCTCAACTTAAAAAAACGTGCAAGTGGACGCTGTAGATAAAAGTGCGCAGGGAGTTTGCCAGCCATTTTGGTAATCATTTACTTCTCTTTGTCTTAGTCTGAAACATGTCAAGTCACACACACACAGCTGTTCTTTCACAAGGAATCAACATTGCCCCAGTAATACATAACAATATTTCACTTCTGCCTTTTTCTCTCAGTCTTGCAGAGTTTAGCCTGCAGTTAATTTTCCTCTCTTCTCTGCCAGCACTGATATGAGTTACTTGCAGGTTTCTTCACAGCAGGTATAGACACGCCTGCAGTTATTTTCTTCATACAGGACACAACTCTGTGATCAGTCCTGTTGATAGGGCCCAGAAAATCAAAATGGCACCTGGCAGGAACTCCATAGGGAACGCATTTTAAAGGAGTGCGTTGATTTGGTTGTGCTTGTTGTTGTGAATAATTTGTTTGCTGCAGGAAAGTGATGCAAAACTGAAAGCGTCCGTCCATTACATTACATTACATGCTTTGCTCCTGATGTGGAAAAGCTGTTTTTTAGAGTTGATTATCACACCTCTTGTTGATTTTACAAATGCTTTTGGATATTTACTATGTGTATGGTGTGTGTTGTCTCTTTTTGAAAATGCAAAGAATGCATTGAGAAAGATCTGGCACCATAGAAACTTTGTCAGCGAGGTAAACAATGCACTGTTCGGATCATAGTTGAACCTGCATACCATCATGATGTTATAGAGCTGAAGGATTAAAAGTTATGAAGAAGGAAGAATGGCTATTTTATTACTACATTTTCCACAGGATGGGTGGGTTTAGCTACAGCTTTCACTCCTCCACTAAACTATGAGAACGGCTCGCAAACAGGAAGCTGAGAGTTTGACAATATGCTTGACAGGAAATGGCATCCCACAGTTTGTGTGTGGGCTAAAATTTCTACAGTATTTCAGTCTTCAACACAGAAACAGAAATACAGAGAAAAAAAAGCTTGGTGGGTCTTCCAGCTTTCCCATCATGTGTTTTCTGGATGTGTGTGTGTGTGTTTTACTGGCGAGAGAGAGGATGTTGATAGTAGGACAACCCCGATAAGAATCAAGGCCAGCAACATTGGAGGACAAAGGCATGCATTGTGGGTAGAAATAGCACTTCCGCCTTTGAGGAAAAACATTGAGAAGCATATAAAAACAATTAACGTTGATAAATGCCAATAAAACAGAATGGAGATTATTTAAGAAAGCTGATCTTTTGTGTTCATAGTGATGGATTGTATGTGTGTGTGTGTGTGTCTGCGTGCAGCTGCCGGATGTTTATGCTGTGAAGTCGTCTGTATGTTTGCTTTACACTGAAGCTGTGTGTATGGTGGTGGCAGGCCTCGCTATACGTGCTCCAGCTTCCACCCAGTCACATCCTCTGGTCCCAGCATTCCTCAACACAGCCAGCTGACTGACTGTGAACTGTTTCTGGGATGTCAAATGTTCTCTCAGGGGAGTAACAGTCATTTGAATCCTGTGACTAGATAGTGTGGCATACAACTGACCCGAGTGAAGTAAATACAACAACACCAGGTTGTTTTTGTAGGACAGACAAGGCTCCGAGGGGTCCCGAGATAAATTTAACACAAGGGGTCTCAAGATAAATCTACAGGTTCACAAGGTGATTAAACACGCAATAGATGTCATGCATTACTCCGTACACATGACATCTATTGCATGTCTGTCCGTCCTGGATGAGGGATCTCTTTTTTGTTGCTCTTCCTGAGGTTTCTTCCATTTTTTTCCCTGTTAAAAGGTTTTTTTGGTTACGTTTTATCTGATGAGAGGGTTGTACTGTAAAGGACAGAGGGTGTCGTATCTTGTACAGATTGTAAAACCCCCTTCGGCAAATTTGCGATTTTGGGCTAGAGACTTGACTTAACTATGTTCTTATAACTATGAAAAAGTTCCTCTGGTCCAAAAACACCTATAGCTTCATTTTAAGAGCCAAAAAGGTTGGGAACCACTGGTGTTGTGAATATGGGCTCCATACATGTTCATTTACATTTTATTTCTGACATAAATCTACTTGTACTTCACTCTGTGATTTACTACATTTCCCAAAAAATCCTGAGCCAAACCCAGAGACAAAGTGCCTGATCTTGACCAGTAGGGTTTTTTTTTTTTTTATTTTAAAAGAGTAATAACGATACGGATAGTGACAGACCAAGTGAACAAGTTTTTCTCAGAACTTTTTTCTTAGAAGTCTAATACAGGATATAAATCATCATCAGAAGGGGCTTTAACCCAGCTGACACATGGATCCCATACTGACACCAGTCAGAGGAAGCTCTGTCACTCTGGGACTGCAGAGAGCAGCCGGCACAGCAGAGGGCTCCAGGTTGACTCATAACAGACATACAGACATGACTGAAGCAAGTGCTCACATCTGCTCTATGATGCAGACGTACCCGGGGCAAGTGTACACTCACGCTGTAAAAAAAAAAAAAACACGCCGCTCGGGACACGACGAGGAGGAATGCTGCAATTTTTTGGCATGCGTCATTAGGATCATTGGGATAATGCTCATGCGCCAACAAAAACATATTGTCTTCAGGACAGACTCCATTGTTGAACTGGAGGTGAACATGATTGCATGACTGGTCGCATGACTGATCAGGAGAGAGAAGACCTGGCTCAAAGTGCTGACTCATACCAGCAGCTCAGGACTTTCTCACTGTGATGAAAAGAAGAATAAATACTCAGATATTAGGGGATATATGGGGATTAGGGAACGATACGTATCACTTTCCATTGTTCCAATACTATTCAAGGACGATATTTGGCTCATCTAACGATACGATATGATACGATTCAATGACTTTAAATTAATACAGTAACTTGCCGTTGTATTTTATCTGACCATTGCATATCCTGCAAACAGCGGGCTTGAAAATCTCTTGCTCGTCTGGCTCTTCCCCGCCATCAGCCACGCTTCGTTTTGTTCTCGTCTTTCTGAGGTTGGCGTTGCTGGCGCTTGTCGGTGACGTCATACACAGGGAGAGTGAACTGGAGTAATGTTTAACATTTCTTTACTATTGAAAGTGATAAAAAATACATTCATAAAACGTTTGTTGTGCTTTAATACAAGGTGCAAATTCTTGATACAATAGATTATCCAATCATCATAAATCGATATATCGATG
>CAKAOI010045346.1:5615-53533 GCA_916701655.1 Sebastiscus albofasciatus
TATTTCATTTTAGTAGCCAGTATTTCATTTTAGTAACCAGTATTTCATCTTAATAGCCAGTATTTCATTTTAGTAGCCAGTATTTGAGCAGAGCAGTGAACAACGTTCACATGAAGCTCTTCTATTTGAGCTGATGACATTTTCTAGCTACTGATTGTTTGAGTAGCTCAAACTGTTAAATTCAGTCAGCAAACAGCTGATCTCTCATTTCCTGTTAAATGAGGCTCATTCAGGTTCCTTCTTTTGCTAGTTTTAGTAGTAGTAGTAGTAGTAGTATTAGTAGTAGTAGTTTTAGCAGTAGTAGTAGTTTTGGTCGGTGCACTGTGTAATTCAGGTTCCTACTTAGTAGTAGCAGTAATAGTAGTAATAGTAGTAGCAGTTTTGGTAGGAGCACAGTGTAATTCAGATTCCTACTCGGTAGTAGTAGTAGTAGTATTAGTAGTAGTAGTTTTGGTTGGTGCACAGTGTAATTCAGGTTCCTACTCTGTAGTAGTAGTAGTAGTAATAGTAGTAGTAGTAGTAGCAGTTTTGGTAGGAGCACAGTGTAATTCAGGTTCCTACTCTGTAGTAGTAGTAGCAGTAATAGTAGTAATAGTAGTAGCAGTTTTGGTAGGAGCACAGTGTAATTCAGATTCCTACTCGGTAGTAGTAATAGTAGTAGTAGTAGTAGCAGTTTTGGTTGGTGCACAGTGTAATTCAGGTTCCTACTCGGTAGTAGTAGTAGTAGTAATAGTTTTGGGAGATGCACTTTGGAATATCCAGACACATGCTCCAAAGACATAGGGGGCAACATTTCACCTTTCCTACTGGGTCCATACAATCTAATGGGTCCATACAATCTAATGGGTCCATACAATCTAAATTTATCATCAGTTATAAAAAAACCCCCAAAAAACGATTACTAACGAACAGAAACCTCTGAAACTATGAGAGCCGGTCAAAATAACACTGCTATCTTTTTATGTGTGGCGTCGGCCTATAGTTTGCGTTAGGCATCATTTGTGTTTACTGTGCCACTAACCGCAAACTGTACGGGTCTGGGATGGCAGAGACGAGAGAATGACTTGGTTGAACAAGGGGTATTACAAGACAGGACGGGCCATGGTTATCTGTTTAGCATGCTCACTATAGACGTTTTTGACATAACATCAACATTGTAACTTCTTCACATTCTGTTGATAGTGTTTATAGTGTTCATTTTTTTAATGTTTTAAAGTAAAATTCTGGCCATATCTTACACATTGCACCTTTAAAGAATTTAGTTCTTGTTAAAAGTTCAGTTAAGCAGCTTGCAGCTCGTTAGCAGCTCAAGGTCACATTAACTAATGTGTAGTTAAACAGTTACGTCCAAGTTAGCTACCAGTCTATTTTAGTCGAAAGTTTATTTTGACATTGCACTATTTATGTAATGGACGTTTATTGACACACCATCCCTGGTCCGTCCAAATGTAACGCAAGAGGGGTACCCCGTGCGCCGAGGGACACTGACCAAGTGGCGGTACGAGTTGGGAGTGAGAATGTGTTGGTTCCACCTGCTCCTCCAACTTACTAAAACCCATTTATTTCACTTTTCCAGTACAAATAACATAATTTACCTTTTATGACATATATTCTCAGGCTTATATTTGCACTGGGTTTGGTGCAAACTTAGTGCTTGGTGATCTTAGCTGAGTAGTCACCATATAATTTATAGTAGCGTGATCTAAGTACTGTTGGTGATGAAGAAAAACAAACTCATTTATCACCAGCTTGGGATAGTTTAAAGTTCAATTTATTTGAAGTACAAAAATGTTTCCTCAAGAATTTTATCTCCTGAGGTGACGATTCTGAAAGTCTCTGAAACATGTCGGCACAAAACTATTTATTTTAAGTTGCTACCTGGAACTTTTTGTACTAGTTGCTTGAGAGTTCAGCTAAGTTGAACTCTGAAGCACCTTTTACGTGATCTGGCATCACTGCTGTTCACTGAAAAACAATGGCTCAAGACTCCCCCCTCCTTCCTCCAGCTCCTCACCTCCTGGCCTGGTGTACCTTACCCCCCAACAACCCCAACGTCCCTCCGTATCTCCGGCTGAATCGCATTCCTCCGTTTGGCCGCCACAATGGGAGAACTGTTTGATGGCGGCTCTGCTCTGGTTCAGGTATTCCCCCTCTGATTAGGAACCTGAGCTTCACAGACCCCCCGCCCTTTATTACCCTTCACCCCCCAGCGCCCCCCCTCGCCCCCCAACAGACAGTGAAATTATCTTACAGGTTAAAGCACATGTTTGCTGATGTGCGACATGATGGGACGCTGCTGCTTTCGGATGAGCCCTGCTGCTTTTTTCTGTCCGGGAAAAAACAAAACAAATTCTCATAACTCCAGTCTTGGTTTTAAAAGAATCTCATGCTTCTGTTTGAGTTGAAAAACTGCAACCACAAATTATCTTATGAAAGCCTTTCAAAACTAAAACATCCAGTGGTGCAGCGCTGCATTTACAGGCTAGATTCTGTGAAGGGGAAATACAACTGGCTTTGAATGAGCCATTTTTAATTAATCTACACTTTCAACTGCTTTTCCATAAATATTTTAAAGGAAGAGATATGCACAAGGACAGAATGTCAAATCAAATCTTTTAGGGTGGTTGATCCCATATCCATATAAGAAACGCTGTTGTATCGAATTGAAAACAGGGTGTATTTTGTTAACTGTTTATTTTGAAGGTACAAGTTTTGACTGGACAGTAACAGTATACAAATATACACATTATGTGTAATTGAATAATAAGTAAAAACTTTGTTTAATCACTTCAACCCTGCTGTTTACCTTTTAATTGTCACCTCAGTAAAGTTTTTGGAAAATAAAAACACTATGTCCTACTTATGGTCTTGACACTCCACACATGAATACACATATACATATTTGAATAAAAAAACAAAAACAAGACATATTTACATTTCATGGACATTTTCTAGATGTTTCCCCAATATGCACACTGACGTGCCATACATTTGTAAAAATGGGGCTTTTAAAGGGGTTAAACAAATGATCACATGAATCAAAAAAGGCTCAAATTAATTTAGTAAGTAATTCATATACAAAAAAAATAATCTTGTTTTAAATGATCTCTCTCAGATGGCAGTAGTGGATTATAAATAACTACATTTAATCAAGTCTAATACTTAAGTAGAGATTAGGTACTTTATTTATGTTCTGCTACTTTCTACTTTACTACATTTCAGGAGGAAATATTGGGTAACACTTTTCAGTAAAGGATAGAAAGAGATTAAAAGTTGTAATTTATAGCATTATTGATAATTCATAAATAATGTATTATTGCTTTATAGATCAATTAAAATCCATTAATATGAGCCATTTTTGTTTTACCTTTTATTTACATCTTTATGTATATGTCTTTAAGTTTCAGGAAGACTCCTTTAATGCACATTTGACCACTTACCATTTTTAAGAGGAAGCGGAACATCTTAACCAATATTTTCAAATTATCGTTGAGATTTAGATTAATAAACTCGATACCATGGTTACTTGGTGTATAGTATAAAACAATGTCTATAATATAAAAATGGCATCCAACTGTAATGAAATTCAACAAATTACCTACAAATATTTTTAAAAAAGGCATCTCTAACATTTTGCATATCTGGCTGTAATTAAATTTATTTAAACATAGTTTTTACTATTTAATTTTTTTTTGCTTTAATTTTTAATTGACTTATAGCTGACCCATGAAGCATAAGTTAATGACTTATTAACATTAATAAACCCTTTATAAAAGGCACTTTATTATTATAAAGTGCTTCAATATATTATACTTTTTCTTTACTGACAGTCACAAGTTTCTTTGCAACTACCCAACAAAGCAGTTAAACTAGCTTCATTTCCACCATAGGGATAGTCCTAGATTATATAATTAATATTTAACACTTACAGGAGCCATTTTTCTGCCTTATGAGTACTTTTATTTACTTGTATGGTCTTTACTTGTAGAGAAGTATTTTTTTCACAGTTTGTGTTGCTAATTTTACTTCTTCCACCTCTACTTCTTCTTGAGACAGAAATGTAAACTGTAAGTGAAGTTTAAAAGCAGACTTACTGATGGAGCGGTGTGTGGGGTTTTTCAGGCGGACCGTGGACGGCGTTCAGCGTCGACCCTTCATGGAGCATGATGGTCTGCTCTCTCTCTCCGGGCTTCAACTGGATCCTTCAGTTTTGAGGTATTTATGCCAAAACACACGTTTTCTGCTGATGGAGGGATGGAGGGATTCATGGAAGAAAGGGGGGGAGGAAAGGATGGAAACCCAAAACAAAACATAGCATGATAGTGTGTAAGCAGTTTCATGTGTCCAGAGGACTGATTGCCCTGTGGAGTTTCAGCCCTATGTCCCCTCTCTCACTCGCTCCCTACCTGCCTACGTCCCATTAAAGTGACCATAAAAAAGCGGTAGAAGTTGTTTGGAGTCAGTTCAGTTTAGCGCGGGCTGCCTCTTCTTCTTCTTCTGCTCCTGGTGATGATGATGATGATAATGAAGAACAAGCCCTAATTATACCCGAGGAGGAAAAAAAGAAGAAGGGAGAAGCGACCCGAGGCGTACGGAGATGCAGAAAAAAGGCTCATCATTCTGCTCGGCTGTGTGTGTGTGTGTGTGTGTGTGTGTGTGTGTGTGTGTGTGTGTGTGTGTGTGTGTGTGAGTGTGAGTGTGAGGGGGTGTGTGTTTTCCCTCTCTGAGCAGATGACTGCCGCTCACCTTGCCACGGGGTCTGCATGAGATTGGTTCATTGTCAAGGAGCTTTTTTTTTTTTTTTACCCATGATTCCATATGGTATGGAGCGGGCTACATGTTGCCCAACATGCCAGTGCAAATGTTTTCTCAATTAGGTGTCTTATCTCCAGTGAGTGCACTCGCATCAGATGAAGCTTGCTGACAGCGTAATGGCAGGGAAAACCTCGGAAGGCTCCATCAAATGGCAGCTCTGCTACGACATCTCAGCCAGGACCTGGTGGATGGTAAGTTGGCACAACATTTCTTTTTTTTTTTCTTGCTTTCTTCTCCTTCCTCTCTTCTTCTTCAACCAAAAGAGGAACATTCCCTCCTCCTTTTTCTCTTCCTTCTTCTTCTTGTGGCTTTCAGAAATGTCGCACCACACAGCAGCTTTGTGTATTATTTAAAAAAAGAAAAGCTCCTGGATTTGTGACCCGTTCGGATTGTTTGTTGTTTTTATCTGTCAGCGTCCCGTCTCCGCAGCCCTCTCGCTGTGTTCCCTCTCTTGTCTCGTCCCGTTAGCGGACGGGTGCCAGCTCGGGTCTGCAGCCGCGACCGGGGGTTTGTTCCGTCCTTCTGCTGTCGAGTCTCCTCTTGTCATTCTTTACTCTTGTTCCATCTAATTAACAGGAAACTTCTGCTATGTTTTGCTCCCTGAGAAATACCAAAGCTGAACGTCGCGCTCAGCTCCTGAGCTCTGACACGTCTCCGCCGCCGTGGCAATTACATCGCGCCAGGGAGCAAACACCCCCACCTCCCTCACACTCACACCCTTCTCAGCGGTGGTGTTCCGGGACACGCCGGGGCTCCGGCTGCAGCGCCGGGGCCACATTTAGCAGCTTGTCATGGTCAGCGAGGCCAGCCGACCTTTGACACCCCGTCACTGCCGTGGTGGCTGAAGTGGAGAATGTGGGGGGGGTGAAGTCCGAGCAGGGAGAAGCTGGCAGACAAATGGGGGTTTAGGGGCAGTTTGGTGACTCCGCTGAGAGGCGAGGAGGGGGTCGGGGGGAGTTTTGATGGTTCACAATAGTCTATTGTGGCCGGCTCGTCCAAATGAGCCAGAGAGATGAAAGAGCTCCTAGTGCTGAGAGTTCGTTAGAGGACAGCTCATTATTACTGTCACCGTTACATTTAACACTTTACTACCACAGACTGATGCTGTGGTTAGTTTTGGTGCACGGACGCTACAGGTTCCTCTCCTCCTCCAGCCTCAGTAAAAAGAGTTGTGTTGCCAAAGAGACAAAGGTGGCTTTATCCTCTCCGTAACAGGACCGTGAACTTTGTGAATTCCTCTCGGTCAAACCAAAACCACCCCCCCCGTTCCCTCCCCGTCCCCTAAACACACACGCACACACTTTCACCGTGCAGCCCACCACTAGCAGCAGCAGGATGAAGCCGGGCAGCCCGTGGATGTTGATGGGAGTTTTTTTACTCTGCCGGCTGCCGTGGCTGTCTGCTTAGGGTCCGAACAGTGTGTGTGTGTGTGTGTGTGTGTGTGTGTGTAGGCTCAGTTGGTGGGTGGGAGAGTTTTGTTCCCGGGTCTGTGTGTGTATGTGTGTGTAGGCAGGAGGTCTGAATGTGCCGGCCGGCTCGGCTGGAGGAGGATTTTATTTTGAAAATAGATAGTTTAAATGGGGATTTTATTCCTTTATGAAAGAGATTTGTTGTTTAATATCTGATGGTGAACAGTTATCTGCACTCTGATAAATCTGCAGTTTAAGGCAAAAAACTTCATTTTCGTTGATGTTTCTGTTGTGCTGTTTATGGGTTAAAAGATATTTTAGTTGAATAAAATTTGACAGTGATGATGTGACTTTTTGTTTTAACGAATTTGAGCCCCGAATAATTTAAGGTGTCACCATGGGCTGTCTTTTCTCACGTAGTTGTTGTTTTTAACGTCACATTGTTATGTCTCTGTCACATAATGTGTCTCAAGTAGGACGTAAATCTGCAGAATTTAACACATCACAGATCTCACAGACTTAAAGAGTATCTGTTTTTACTTGATGCTACACATACATCTGTTTTTGAATTTGAAATACACAACACACAATACATTTATACGCTTTGTGTCTAAAAAGATATTAGTTGTCTTGTATTTCCAAAATTATGGATTTAAAAGGTGTCAGTTAAACAGTCTGACTTTTATTGTACAGTTTATTATTGTTATTTGTACTTCTTAATTATTTTGCTTCATGCGAAATAGATTTTTCTAATGAAATAAAAATTAAATCTTGCAAAAAACTGCACACAAAATTACTCTAATATTGAAAATACAACCAGATTTACGGAAATATGGCACATTAAAGTTAATATTTTTTGGACATAAAATCTAATTTCCTTTCAAATTATTTGAATTCATTGCTGGCTTTATTTTTTAGTATATATGTATCTGTATATTAAAAAAAAGACACACACTAGAAATCTGTGCAATAAAATTCTCTCAAACTAAATAAAAAAACAAAACGTCTCTCTCCTTTGAAAATCCAACATTTTATCAGTCATAAACAAACACGTTCTGAACAGCTTTATATATTTTATTGCGATGTGACTTATGCTCCTCTGCTAAATGATCATAGCGGGGTAATTAGTCGGAAAGAAATCCGTCCGAGCTTCAACATCAGAGTCTGAAGCAGCAGAAAAGGTTAAAGTGGCTGAAAGCACAAAGAGGATTATCTGCTTAAAATCTAAAAAGCAGCTGTGATGATTTCTGTCGGGTTGTTTCAGGGAAACGGATCAGTTTTTAATTTAGTGTTTAGTTTTTTAATCTCATTTATATTTAGATATTTTCTAATTCCACAAACTGCGGTGAAAACTGCTGTTTGATGATTTAATTTGTTGTCGTCAGTTGATATATTAACATTGGTATATTAATGGTGCCAAGTGGAAGCAGTTTTGCCATTCAGGCTCACTTAAAATTAAAACCATGAAAATTACTACATACCTTTTCATGCTTTTTGTATAAAGTATTTCCTTTTATAATTGTAATGTAAATGTAATATAATTTATTATTTTAATGGAGCTTCCCGGCAAAAAGTATTTCACACGTTTGTACCTGTACAACCGGCGTGACAATAAACATCTTGAATCTTGAGTCTTGAAATTTCATTAAAATTATTAAGTATGTAAATCTGTAATATGGCCGTCATTTTAATTTTCACACTATTTGCATCACAATTTCTCTGTGCTGTTATTTTGAAAAGCTGCATGCGGCTCACACAAAAATAAAAAATGTGCTTCTAAAAAAATATATAAAACAAAGCATTAATTTGTATTTTATTGCACCCATGAGATCCACGTTTACATTTTTATTGATAAATTTCATCTTGAAATACGCACTTCTTCATTTATGCCTCTTTCTGTATTTTCAGTCCGTTTTTGTTTTTAACATTTCATTATCCATTTATACCAACATGTCTTAACATGTACATTAAATCCCTGAATGCTTTCCCACCTCTCTGCATCACTTCGCATCCAGTACAATTATATTAAAATGAAACACATTAATAATCACAGTTGAATCACTGCCAGTTTGTATATATTGAGCCTGAATGTTCAGGCTTCCAGTAAAATGGCTTTGAAACCAGTTTGCACGCCGACGACTCGTCTGCAGTTGAGCTACAGTAAACACACTCCAGTGTAATCAGATCTTATTAATATTAACATTTAATACCACAGTGTGAAGTAAGAGAGCCCAGCAGAGCCACTCAGAAACACTAAACAACAACTAGAAGAGGAATATAAAATAATATTGATCCAGCTGTGCTCCTGGCCTGTGTGGTGTCACTGGACATTTTGTAAGCCTCATAGTTTTTTTCAATTAAAAAATATATAAAAACAGGTAAAAATCACATCAGAATTTGCATATAATCCATGTGGAGCTCCTCTGTGAAGACGAAGACAAAATCGTCTGTAATTCAAATTTACTTTAAAACCTGAGGACTCCTTATGTGAAACAATGTAAAAGGTTTGAAGAAGATAAACAAGAAAACCAACTGATCTCAGAGATAGAATAATGAACTCTGGTGATGCCAGCAACTCCTTACATATGTGTGTGTGTGTGTGTGTGTGTGTGTGTGTGCGTGTGCGTGTGCGTGTGCGTGTGCGTGTGCGTGTGTGCATATCCGTGCATATCCCATTCGTTCACCACGGGGGTTAATGGGATTTCTGCGGCACTACAAGTGATGGCCCTGTAATCCATTTGTCAGTGAGCCCCCCCCAACACACACAAACTCCCTGTTGCTATATACATATCTGTCTAGTGTGTTCTTGTCTGTGACATTATCTTTACACATTAAAATAATAAGTAAACTTGGTTTTGAGCTACAAATTGTATGTAACTTTCTAATAATTTGTATATTTGCATTTGCTTGTATTGTACATGATGCTCTTCAAGTAACCTATTTGAATATATATACATATATATGTATATATATATATATACATATATATGTATATATATATATATACATATATATACATATATATATATGTGTATATATATATATATATACATATATATATTTATTTTCAAGTAGGCATATGCCTCTCCTTTCTGTTCACTCTTAATGTTATATTTCAGCGACTCCAAGGCTGTATAAAATACAGGAGATTTATCCCTCCCATTCTTGAAAAATATTTGTCCTGTATGACACCACAGTTATCTGGTGTCTTTATTACTAAAGATGAAAATAAAGACGGAAAGAAATACTAGTAGAAGAATATCAAAAACACTAAATACGAAGCAACAAGAATGAGAATATTAAAGAATTGTCGTAACTGCTCGGTAACAAAGAGGTGGAAGGTGGAAATGATGAAGTCCCAGTGACCTGATAGCGTTGGTTGTTTGTGTATATATACTTACCTGACAAGTAACCTCTTATGGTTGTGTGAATTACAACTGTTATCTCTCAGAAGCAACGCGTGACATTATAGCTCCACAAAACCTGTTAGGGAGGTGGACGGATGGGTCAGTAAAGTGTCAGAGACCGCTCTGTCTTTTCAGTTTCCTACCACCTTTCTCTCACATTTAACAAGTAGTTTAAGTGACCTTTACTTAACCATATATGTTGTTGTTTTAGTTAGGACTGAATATTTAAAGAGATGGGGTTTGTGGAGTCACCTGGTGATACATTAAAATATAACCAAGTTAAGATTAGCTGATGAATCTGACAGAAATGAGATGTGTAGGTGCAGGTTATAGCTTCAAAAAGGTTCAGATTAGGATGCATGTTTTAGGTTTCTTGGTCGCTGATCAGGATATGAAATCTCAAGATAAAAAACTTTGGCCTCTAGTAACTTGTGTGACAGTTACAATGATCAGAATGATTCCTTGTTGCTCTCCTGTATCTGAGTTATCCCCCCCGATCTGTTAGGATGTGTGGAGGAGGCGAGCGGTGGCGACACTCGGCTCTGTGAATCAGCGGATCGTAGCGGACTGACGGCGGCTCGGCTCTGTGTTTGTGGTCTGTGTGAGGTCCAGTTCATTAGCCAGACTCTCAGAGGAGGGTCGGACTGCTCCCATGAGTCTGACAGACACAAACGTTAATGAGCTCGGTGGAGGAAAACTGAGAGAAACACAGCAGAGCAGAAATCAGCAGAGGAGACAGTGGTGGATGAACATTAACTTATAGTCTGAGGTGGCAACCTAAATGTAGATGATTCAAAATCATCCGATTAAGGTACCTCGGATTTTTATTGGACACAGCAAAACAGGAAAACAGAAATTTTACAAACCTAGTCTTGTCTCAAAATTACCAGAGAGTGGTGCTAAAGGAAGGCAGGGCAGCACAACACGATGCCAAACCAATATACACCTTAGAGAGGAATACTGCATCATATACTGTACGGCAGTCCAGAGCACCTGCTGTTCCAAACTAACCTCCTCCAGTAACAGCCTACATGTCAAGCAGAGCAGCAGCAGCCTCAGAGCTTTTTGTGTCTACACAGGATGCATTCAGGCATAGTATTGAGTGTAGGTCATTCACGTTTTGGCAGCCCAACACTCAGCCTTCACTCTCATGTGACATGCATGATCATCTTGGAGCATAATTTCTCTTAATTCTTGGTTGTTGGTGCCTGCTTAATGTCTAATACGCGCCTAGAGGTTAAAGGGATTGCAACCACTGTAGAAATGATTGACAGCTGACAAATTTATATTAATTTAATAAATTAATTGTGTCTTTCAAAATATCAGCTAGCTAAGGTGTATTGATAAAAATTCAGGCTGTCAAAGTTAACACGATGATAATGCGTTAACACTAATTTCTTTAACGCATTAACTAGGGATGCTCATTTTGAAAAATGCTCTTACTCACTTTTGATCTTTACTTTTATGCTCACCGATAACCGATTATTAACCGTTAACCGACAAGATTTGTGCCTCGTAGCAGCTGCAGGAGCACAACAGATATTGGTTGACGTGAGTCTCCAGTTCAGCGTCCGGGAGAGTTAACTTAGCAGCTACGATGCTGCGTGTAGTGTCGCGGACATGCAGCCACTTTCCCAGTAAAAGTCTCCACCACACATTTAGTTTAGTTTAGCAGGTTCTCAGCTGTGTGTCTGCCCTGCATAAGTTGTGTATTAGCAGCTCTGGCATTGCCGGAGGCTTCGTGCTCGCCGCCACACGTAGTCTGCGTAACTTCAGTGAATTTCCAACAGACCGTGTGTGTGTGTGTGTTAGTGGCGTTCTAGCTGTGAACGTAGGTGTAGCAGTGTGTGTTCAGTTTATTTGTTGGTAAATAAATGCTACTAAACTACAACTCCTCCGCTCAAGTGAGCCAGACCCCTGAGCCGACTTCCTGTATCCTGCAACTCCGGCTCCGCCTCTTAAGGTGGGCTGTTAAGGTGGACCAGCTTTTCTCCTTAAAGTGACAAGCCACTCGAGTTAATTATTAATATTTCTTTTAACCGTTTTAACCGATAGCGTTAATCGGTTAAAATGCTTAATGTCGTTTAACGGTTAAACGGTTAATTATGGACATCCCTAGCATCAACGCAACTTGCAATGTTTAGGTTATAGCGGGCTCAGTTTTAAAGCTAGAGTGAAGATACTGGTATCATAAGAAATTAAAAACCCTAAGGAATCCATTAGTACCAACAGGGTAGGAAATTAGCACCAGCCACCAGCCAAAAGCTGGTAAAATATGCAAGTGGCTGCTAGATTTGCTTCACTCACCAGCCAAAAAAACAATGGTAATCAATCGAGTGGCTGGTAGATTTTGTAATCTATCATCCACAGTGGCAGGTGGACAAAAAAGTTAATTTCCAACACTGAATACCAACCATGTCATACTAGCTTGTTGTGAAGGAGGTTAAATAACCGTCCAAACTTATACTAAATTTTGGAGAGGAAAAACTGGCATGGCCATTTTCAAAGGGGTCCCTTGACCTCTGACCTCCAGATCAGTGAATGTAAATGGGTTCTATGGGTACCCACGAGTCTCCCCTTTACAGACATGCCCACTTTATGATAATCACATGCAGTTTGGGACAAGTCATAGTCAAGTCAGCACACTGACACACTGACAGCTGTTGTTGCCTGTTGGGCTGCAGTTTGCCATGTTATGATTTCAGCATATTCTTTATGCTAAATGCAGCATATTTGTCCACTCCCATGTTGATAAGAGTATTAAATACTTGACAAATCTCCCTTTGAGGTACATTTTAAACAGATAAAAACTGTGCGATTAGTTTGTGATTAATTGCAGTTAACTATGGACAATCATAATATAATTGATTCATATTTTTAATCGATTGACAGCCCTAATAAATAAACATCAGTAATCAGAAGTAGTTTTTAAAAGAAGAATTAACTTGGAAAATGTTATTTGGGTGTGGCCCTAAATTCACAGAACCAGGAACAAAAACTGTCAAACTTTGAAAAGAGACATAAACTGGAATATATTTCAGTACTGTCTGAATATCTTTCAGCTCAACTTGGTGACTTGTAGTTTGAATCTCCTCCATTTAAATGACAAATTCAGCTGCAATGTTTCATGTTTCCTATAGATTTGGTTCAGCTGTACCTACTGTATTTAACAGGGTTCGGTTGACGGTCAGAGCTCAAACCGACAACCTTACCATGAGTTCAGGACGTTAGAGATGATGTGTGGAGTCACTTCTCCCAGCAGGTGGTTGGTCAACAAATATCTGCAACTCTAACTGCTGCAAAAAACACAATGTGTCCTTTTTCTATTTCTGTTTCAATGCTTGTTCCACAAAGATCGAAGGTGCATCTCTTCTGATGGAGCTAGGCAAACAGTTTCCCCCTACTTCCAGTCTTTGTGCTAAGCTAAGCATTTCCTGGATCTACACTACCGTTGGAAAGTTTATAATCAGCTGTTATATTGATGTTTTGAGCGGAAATGTATAAGTGTTACTGGACATTCGTAGGAAAACACACAAAAAATGAGGAATAACTTTTCATAAGATATCATGCAAACCGTTTTCTGAGGATACATTGACTCAGTTGTTAGATTGAAGAGGTTTAAACTGTGGGTATGTTCAGCTGATGTTCCAATACTGCTAACCCAAGACTAACCTTCTGTTTATATTGTGAAGTTTGAAGAAGAGCTTTGCTGAAGCATCACATTGCATGTTAATTTCACCTTGTTCTAGGCTGCATTATTGTGCATTTGACACTGAATTTGACTGATTTCTTCTATCCTCATTGATCTGTTGCTCAGAAGGATCATTCTCTCTTTCTGCCCTTTCACTTGTCAGTCTAGTTGAACAGTTGTACAGCATTTTGTTCTCCATGTACAAAACAATATACCATCTATCTGTAAGGAGGACTTTCTACAAGTTAAAGCATTTCAATCAGGAGAGACCCCGTATCGAATGAACAATCATTTATTACATGGTGCATGATAGAAGAAGAGTGCAAAGTCTTTGGTGATTAGACTCCATGGTGACGTAGTATATAAAAAGGGGGTAGTGATGCCGTGATGAGATTAGGATATATTCCTCCCCTGGAGTCTCGACACTGATGGTCGTGGTGAAGGGAGTAGCTGAAGATCCAATGAAGGAATGTAGAGCAGGCCTGGGCACAGAATTGATGAAGACTGGAGGTGATGGGGTGGAGGCGGGTTGCATGGAGTCGCAATGAATTGAAACTGACAGCAGCAGAGAGGAGAACAGTTTTAAAATTTGATTGCAACGATATGATTGGCTCATGGAAAGCGTGGCAGAATCTGTTTGGTTATCTAAGAGTGAATCGCCCACAGTCAGCTGATAGAGTAGGAGCCTGTAGAGAGAGACAGAGAATTGTATATATGTGTATATATCTGCTTTTGTTTTTATTTTGTTCTTCTTTTTTTCTCATTGAATTGATGCTTTGGCAATATTGTTCACCTAACAGTCATGCCAATAAAGCATATTGAATTGAATTGAATTGTAATGGACAGAAAGGTTGTGAATGACAGAGAGTGTAAAGAGGGTCTTCCTGTCTGAACTTCCCCATAAGCTTCATGAAAGACCATTGAAACATACAGAACGTAAACAAACGTATCTCTGTACTGGACACACAGAGATGAAACTAATATCCTCATCTGAGAGGACAAGAAAATGTTGCATGGTCCCTTTTTAAAAAAAAAAAAAAAAAAAGACTTGACCTTGTTGTTATTCATAGTTTGATCAGCTGATGGAAATGAGTCACGTTTTCACACTAATTTTACCTTTTCAGCACCGCAGAGTGAACACTGAGACGACACAGGAAGGTTAGATATATACGTGTGTGTGTGTGTGTGTGTGTGTGTGTGTGTGTGTGTTGCAGAGGGAGTGTCATATTGTGGACAAGATGTTTCCAATTTGGAGACGGCCATGAGCGGTAGAGATGATTAGAGAGGAGGAAATTGGGGGATTAGAATTGTCTGCTTGAACTTCCTGAGTCCACGGTGTGCTCGCTCGCCCACCTCTCTCTCTCTCTCTCTCTCTCCGTCCATTCGTCCTGGCTGTCTCTCATCCTCCTGTGGTCCTCCTGTGGTGTGGAAAGTGTGAGGACACATCGAGTCCTCGAGCTCCCGGTGTGTCTCAGGCTGTCGCCGTCCAACGGACATGACTCACTCCTCTACTCACCTTTTACCTTTCCTTGTCTTTTTTTTCTTGCTCTTCTTTCCTCCTTCCTTTCCCTTCATGGTTCCTTTAACTCTTTTCTTTTCTGTCCCTTTGTCATTCCTTTCCTTTTCCTTCTCTTCATCTTTCCAGTCCTTTTATCTTTACTTTGGTCTTTCTGTTCCTTTTCCTTTCTCTTTCTTTTCCCTTTGTCTTTCCTTTCCTTTTTAATTATTTTCTTTTGCCTTTTCGTTTCTTTCTAGTCATCTTTTCTTTACTGTTATCTTTCCTATCATCTTTTCTTTCCTTTGCCACCTTCTTTCCTTTGTTCTTTCTCTTCATAGTTCCTTTCCTTCAATTTTCTGTCCCTTGGTCCTTCCTTTCCTTTTATCTTTCCTTTTCCTTCATTGGATCTTTTTCCTTTCCCTACATCTTTCCTTTTGTATGTACTTTCCTTTTTTGATCTTTACTTTTATGTTTCGTTCATTGTATCCTTATTTTCGTCTCTATGTTCCTTTATCTATTTCTGTCTTTTCCGTTTTCTTTCTTTTGTCATTCCTTTGCTTTTCCTTCTCTTTGTCTTTCCTTTCCCCTCATTGTACCTTGTTCTTTTCCCTAAATCTTTCCTTTTTCTTTCCTCTGTTTCTCCTCACTTCTTTTAAATTTTCTTTCTTTTCATTTTTCCTTCCCCACTTTTCTCACTTTCCTTTTATAATCTTTCATTTTGTATCCTCCCTTCTGTCACTTATCCTTTCCTGTGTAGTCAAATTTGACTGATGAAGTATATTAATCAACAAGCGTGATAATCTCATAAATCACATCCCAGTGGGCTGATATATGTTTGAACCAGACATCAACAGAATCAGGCCCATATATGTGTTTTTAGTTTTACTTTCTCTAGTGAATCTTTCTTGCTTTGAGGCATTTCAGAATTGGACACAAGTGTTAACATTTTTCTGCAGTCTCTTAAAGACATATAGTCTTCATAAACACGCAGTACAGTTGACATTTCAGGCGTTTCAGTGGAGTGTGTTAAAGTGCAGCAGGATGACCTGACCAGGTGCTCTGATTCTCTGTGTAATGCCGAACAGAGCGCTCGGCTCTGCAGCTTCTTTATTCCTGTTTTTTGGTCCAATAAGTGACCCGAGGCTCGGGGCTGTAATATCCGCTGCTGTGCTGCTGGACTTAGCGAGGGAGAGCTGAGCCCGAGGCGACTGCAGGGAAACCCAGCCGACCTGAAAAAGGAGCCTTAAAGGAACATTCTGTCTTTTTATTTCTCACAGGCGTTTGGTAGTTCTCACTGATCAAGGTTCTCAACCAGTCATAAGAGAAACTATTCTGATCATACATGTAGGTTTCACTTCCTCCTCGGTTATCTCTTCAACTGTAGTTGACATCTATAGAATTCTCTTAGAAGTCTAGAAGTCTTAATCGTATCTAACAACTAGGGCTATCAATTGATTCAATTATTTAATCGGGATTAATCGCAAATTAATCACACATTTTTTATCCATTCAAAATGTACCTTAAAGGGAGATTTGTCAAGTATTGAATACTCTTATCAACATGAAGTGGACAAATATGCTGCTTTATGCAAATGTATGTATATATTTATTATTGGAAATCAATGAACAACACAAATCAATGACAGATATTGATCCAGAAACCCTCACAGGTACTGCATTTAGCATAAAACAATATGCTCCAATCATAACATGGCAAACTGCAGCCCAACAGGCAACAACAGCTGTCAGTGTGTCAGTGTGCTGACTTGACTATGACTTGCCCCAAACTGCATGTGATTATCATAAAGTGGACATGTCTGTAAAGGGGAGACTCGTGGGTACCCATAGAACCCATTTATTCACTGATCTGGAGGTCAGAGGTCAACGGACCCCTTTGAAGATGGCCAAGCCAGTTTTTCCCTCTCCCAAATTTAGCGCAAGTTTGGAGCGCTATTTAGTATGACATAGTTGGTACCAATGGATTCCTTAGGTTTTTCTGGTTTTCTAGTAATTCTAGCTTTAATATTGAGCCTGTTACAACCTAAAAATCACAAGTTGCGTTTATGCGTTAAAGAAGTTAGTGGCATTAAAACAAATTTGCATTATTAAACATTAGTATTATTACAATTATCGCGTTAACTTTGACAGGCCTATTAACAACCATAAACCTTTCAGATTAAAGTCCCTGAAGTGAAATCTTATCAAATAGGGGTCCTTGACACTCAAAACGTAGAGAACCGCTGATCTAAATCACTGGTGGGGAGGAAAATCTAAGGTGAAGCATTGACGTTGTCAACCTTAAAGGGCACTGCATTTCAAAGATATACATTACATGGACAAAAGTATGTGGACACCTGAACAATGGAGTCATGTATGACAGTGTAACGTCATGAACCTGCTGCAGGTATTTGCTCCCATTCAGACACAAGAGCATTAGTGAGGTCTGACACTGATTTAGGGTGATCAGGTCTGGCTCACCGTTGGTTGAGACCAGTCAAGTTCTTCCACACCAAACTGAGAATTTCTTTATGGAGCTGGTTTTGTGCAGGAAGACATTGTCATGTTGAAACAGGAAAGGGACAAACACAAACTAATATAATTGTATGTTGGAGCATTAAGGTGCCAGTATACTCTGTCAGAACTGCTTGTCGGATGGTTGACTAGCTTTGGAAAATGTCAGACTGTTACTGTAACTTAATTTCCAAACTTGTAGCCTAAAGTGAAGGTGAATGAAGCAGTGAGCAGGCGATGATCTGCTGCAGCAGTAGAGCAGTGCTTTGTTCCTGCTGGTGGGGTTGGCAGCAGCTTTGCTCTCTGGCTGCTGAACAGCAGAGATGGAAGAAGAGCTGGAGGAGTTCTTGTGTGAGAAAACAGACAAACTGGTCTGGAGTCAGTCCAGATGCATAAGGAGGGGGCAGGAACGATGCTCAATTCAACTGACTGGTGTCTGTGAGAGATGGATTCTCAAACTGGTACTGTGCCCTCTTTACATACTGGAGGACTGATTCTGTTCAGGTCTGATACCTAATATGGACATCAACACCCAACACCCAACACCCTTTAACCATATCAGACTATTTTTTTTGTTTATTTTCATATATATTTATTTATACATATTGTCCAGACACTTGAGTTACAGAACTCCGATGTTAAAGGTGTAGAAGATATTTTTACATAAAGAGATTATTGTAATCGTTTGACACTAAAGACAATCTGAAGAGGATTTTATATATATGTTATATATACAATATAAGCTTAGTCTCTTCCTCACTGTCTGAAAGATTTGAATGAAGACATTTTAGTTTAGTTAAGTGAATACATGAACTACGTTGTCCACTGTTTAGAGGTTTAGGCAAAGGGTGTATCATTCTTATCAGAGAACTGAACACGGTGGTATGACTGCAGAGTTAGTTGTGTGGATTAAAAATACTGCTTGACAATACAGCAGTATTTATATTTTGGTTTATTTACCACTTAACTTAAAGTTTGGCTGACATGAGGTGTCGATGATTTGTGGTTTTAGGAGCTGTTGTGTTATTAACCATATATTGAAGCTTTTAGAAAAATCATATATTACATGAATGCTGAATTAGAAGTGAAGGGGACAAACTGAGCCCTAATTTGTGGTTGCAATTTTGTTCTTTACTTCATAAAAATAGAGATTAAAACAAATGTTGAATTGACATTTCTCCAGGGCATGATGGGATATGTAGTTTTTGTAGGTTAAAAACTGAAGTCAATGACTATTTCACAGAATAAAGAAAATCTGAGCATTTAAAAAACATTCCAATTATGCCCCCTCCCCAAAAAAAAAAAAAAATTCTGACCAGATACCAATAATAGTGTTTTAATTATAACATTGTTTTTATCTGGGAATTTATGTGGGTTTTTTGTGATTTATTTATTGTTCAATTATCATTGAAAGTAGTTAAATTTTAAATATATTCAGTATAGAAATACTAGAATATGCCTATAAAATACATACCCACAGTGAGTTAGTTTATTTTTATTGGAGAGTGTAAAGTCTTCGACCACTAATTTCTCAGAAAAAAAAAAAATACAGAGGACTTGACTTTAGTGACCAATCAACAGTATGTACAAAAATATATTATATAAAAATATCAGAAAATGATCAGAATGATTACTTATTTTTAGAAGGTTTTAAGAGGCATTTTGACTCAACAGATAAATAAGTTTATTGATGTAAACAAGCAGAGCTGAAGATGTAGGTGTGTGTGTGTTTACTGTTGACCGTGAGTGTGTGACTGTATCCAGAGGATCATGTCTGGCCTCTGACCTGCTGCTGACGCCTCACCATCAAGTCGACTCAACCGAGGCGAACACAGATACAGGATACTCTCTCTCACACACACACGACACATAGGCTGCTGCATCATTAATTCAGGTGTATTATTATTCCAAATGAGAGACGACAAGATCGATTGATTCAAGTTGTTGGAAGGTTCCAGTACACACACACACACACACTGTTAGTCAACCAAGTCTCACTCCCTACTTGTCAAATACTGCCGTTTGGGCAGCCCCTCTTTGGCACCATAAACTAACGCACAGAGGCACCCTTTAGCAGCAGTATGTGGCGAACTGAGCTTTCAACTAACTCCAATGTAAACCCACCTGCGGCAGCATTCGGAGTGACGGTCGGAGAAACTGACGTAGTGTTTATACTGTTAGTCCACTTAGGGTGGGCGGAGGGGTGGTGGATAGGTCAAACAAACACAAGACTGTCAACCAGAGACCACTGTTTGTGTCCCGTGTGAAACTAAAAGTAAAGTTGACTTATTTTGTCGCGTTAGTCTCGTGACCCGTTGGTATCGTCAGTCACGTGAGTCGCTAGTCACATGAGTCGTTAGTATCTTCAGTCCTTTCAGTCACGTGAATCACCAGTCAGTGAAGTTAACGTCCACCACGACTGTTTCCTAACCCTACCTCAGTGGTTGTGTTGCCTAAACCTAACTTCCTGTGAAAATGGAAGTTTATTTTGCATGTAACGAGCGTGTATTGACACACTGTCCCTGGTCCGTCCAAAAGTAACATAAGAGGGGTACCCCATGCGTCGGTCTCCGATGCCGAGGGACACTGACCAAACGGCGGAACTTGATGAGTTGGGAATGAGAATATGTTGTGTTAGTACTTTTCTATACTTGTGACGACCCTCATTGATGTGATGCATTTCTGAGCCTCAAACCCGATCCGAACTTAACCTTAACCCTAAAACCAAGTCTTAACCCTCTTAGACCCTCGAAGAAGTGAGAAACACACAACATATCCTCACTCAAAGTGGTCCTCACAAGAAAAATCACACAGAAACACAGACACAGACACACACACACACACACACACACACACACACACACACACACACACACACACAGGTGAGAAGTAACTATCAGCTCACTAACACCTGGACAATTTAGCACATAACATTGTTTACATATTAACATTTCAGCTGCTTATTTATTACTGTTAACAATTTGTACGTCCACTTTTATGTTCAGTCTAAGGTCAGTAATACTTTATTTTGTAGATTCCACTTCCCCACAATGTAAGTACAATTTTGAACAGAGTACTTTTACATGTCACAGAATATCATCTATTTTGTTTCATTAGTTTTAGTAGTTAAGCAAGTTCCTTCTTCATCCCTCTTCTGTTTTTCCTTCTCCTGCTCCTTTTCTTCCCCCTCTTCCTCCAACTCCTCTTTATGTCACTCTCCCTCCTCCATCTCCAACTCCCTCCACTTCATCACCCCCTCTTTGTCCTCTTCCTCTACCTCCTGCTCCATGTCTGTTCCTCCCTGGAGAAACATGGCTACCAGCCAAGACAGCTGCTTCTTCTTCAGGCCGGTCCGTTGTTGTTTTGTGTGTGTTGTGGAGATGTCCTGCTGGGAGGAGAAACAATAGGACAGTGATGATGATGATGGTGATGATGATGATGATGACAATATCCCTGATATCCCCAAACTGTTCGAAGATAAGACAGGTGATATTCTGTGTTTTTTCTTATTGTCAACAAATCCCATATACAAGCTCAAACCAACAGTGTGTCAACCCGTTTCTCAATACATTCTGACTTCCTGTCTGTGACTCACAGCTCCAAGCCCATTGGTTCCTACTGAAGATGTAAATCTTTAAAAACATCTCACAAATTTATAGTTAATTAAAAAAAAAAAATACTTAGTAATTTCCTAAAACAGCAGGTCACTGCAGTTTTTATCAAACAAACAAACAAATAGTGGATTTGTTGGGGAATATTTTCAGTGAGGGTTGAATCCACATTTGGTGCTCTAGTGCAGTGGTTCCCAAGTTATTTTCCTTGAAGCCCCCCCTACTTGTATCTAAGAAAAGCTGAGTCCCCCTGTTGTCATCACCCTAAAAAAAATTACAAATCCTCCAACAAAATCCTCAATTTGAATAAAGTCAGTCAGTGTACTAAATTAGTCTTTTTTTTAATCAAATAAACTTTCTTTAATGAATATAACTCATCAGTTCCATCAACATAAATAAAGTGATGACGTCTTGACGAATTTACCAAGCAAATGCAGATACATAATATGATCTTGTTTTTCTGTAATGCCTTAATTAATTTACTCTGATAGTGTTGGAGCCAAAATAGATTTTTTGTTATCGTGGTTAAATGAATGTAATTTATGATGCTGTTAGATTGCTGCTAGACCGCCCCGTTATGACCGCCCCATCATGCAAATTTCCCCATTGTGGGACTAATAAAGGAATTTCTTATCTTAATACAGGTGCGGGCCTCCATTTGTGTGCATGAAGCAGGAGAGCAAATAGGCTGAGTAGCAAAACCGTCTTTTTAAATAGTTTTATATTCAGACTTTTGTATAAATGATCTATTAAGTGTGTTGTTATGATTTTAGTTATACATAAGCAAATCTAATTTTGACAAACTCAGAGCAGACAAGTCCTGGCGCACCCCCTGTGATCTTTGGTGCCCCAACCAACGTGTTTTAGTGAGTAGTTGTGACAGCAGGACGGTGTATGTGGGGTTGAGTCAAAATAAACTACAGTGTGTGTGTTCATGGTAATGAAGGAACATGTCACCCAGAGCAACAGGGATTTTCATTGATGTGTTAGTTAATAGTTGTTGGACAGCAGTGGAGCTCTATAGCACGGAGGACGAAGATTCACACACAATACTTGTTAGTATATACATTCCACATACTTTTAATATGGTGTTTGGTGGACAGGTGTATGGACAGAGTATCTGTACAGTTTATGTTAGTTAGTTAGTTTATTACCACCCCCTCCTCTCTGACCCTAAAGGATTTCTGTTAAACAAAGTGAGCATTGTTTCTTTCTGCTCTGTGTTGTGGCTCGTTGCCAGTCGAGGCTCGGTATCAAACAGACACTGCTGGTTCTCTCTCTCTCTCTCTCTCTCTCTCTCTCTCTCTGTCTCTCTGTCTCTCTCTCTCTCTCTCTCTCAGTATATACATTGAGACAACAGAAACAGTTTTCTATTCTCTTTAAACACAACCATGATGCTCTACATACTGTGTGCTGCGTCTTCTTCAACTTGGACTTCAGGAGATTGTGAAGTGAGACCAGCGGCTGTTTCCAGAAGTATTTGTCTCCTCTGTGAAGTGGAAGCTTAAACTTATTTCACCTAAGTTATAGTTGGTGTGTATAACATGTCAGCAGAGCATTCACAAGTAATATGATTTTGAATGAGGTTTTCTTATTTCTGGAACAGTATAGACTCACTGTTTACTGACCGAATACTCCCTCCACCTATTTATCATTTGTAAGCTGCATGTGAACTCTTAAAACATGTTTTTTTTAACATACTCATAATAATAATAATAATAATTAACTTTATTTATACAGCACCTTTTAAAAACAAAGTTACAAAGTGCTTCACCTGGTTGAACCATCATTTATATGATTTATACACCGTAACTGGTCAGATGATGCACATGAAGCGTGGGGCGTGTTATGAAGCATATATTTAAAACAGTTGATAAACGAATGTGTTCATTCTTGACCTCGGAAACAACAGTCCGACAAACAATTCTTCACTCAAAGTCCATATAGATTTCTCCCAGAGATTTCAGCCGAATCTCATGGCCTCCATCAGCACATCATGTTTGCTCAGAAGTATTTATGATTAAATACTTCATTTACAAATGTAACCCAAGCATTACTTATGTCCAGCATCACTTATACACCAGTTACAGATACAGTTTTGACAAATACATTCATAAACACTTAAAAACGTTCTTTTATGCTACATTCAGCTACATGTTACAAAAATGTGTTAATTGCTCATATACTGTTTATAAATACTTAATGGTGCCCATATTTTCACCTTTTAAAGTTCTTTCTAACCCGTCTGATGGCTTGGGTTGTGACTTTAAATTGTCTAGTTTTACTCTCCATGTATGTATCAGAACCAGTGATGGACAAAACTACACATTTCTCTTCATGTTCTTTTAAGAATCTAGAGCTGTGAGGTTTTTCAGACGTTTGGCATCCTCAGCTTCAGCACCAGGTTCTCGTACTGAAGCAGCTTCTCTAATTCAAAAGGGGGTAAACCTGCCTGGTGGAAGCTTTCCAGTTCAGTTGCTGCAAACTGGCCTGATTGGATGGATTTCAGTCGTTTGTCGGAGAAAGCAGCCAACAGAGGTGGAATGTAACTAAGTGCCTTTACTCAAGTACTGTACAATTTTGAGGTACTTGAGTATTTCCATTTTCTGCTGCTTTATACTTCTATTCCACAACATCTCAGTGACAAATGTACTTTTTACTCCACTGCATTTCATCTGACAGCTGTAGTTACTTTGCAGATTCAGATCATTAATACAAAATATAAAACAACTAACTGATATATTATTAGAGCTGTCAAAGTTAACGCAATAATAACACGTTAAGGCAAAGTTGTTTTAACGCCACTCATTTCTTTAACGCATTAATGCAATCGATCTTTTCGACGTTGTAGCGGACTCAGAAACCCTAAGGAATCCATTGATACCAACTGTCATGTTATGATTGGAGCATATTGTTTTATGCTAAATGCAGTACCTGTGAGGGTTTCTGGACAATATCTGTCATTGTTTTGTGTTGTTAATTGATTTACAATAATAAATATATACATACATTTGCATAAAGCAGCATATTTGTCCACTCCCAGGTTGATAAGAGGATTAAATACTTGACAAATCTCCCTTTAAGGTACATTTTGAACAGATAAAAAATGTGTGATTCATTTGCAATTAATTGCAGTTAAATATTTAAATCGATCGACAACCCTAATTATTATAGTCTAAGCTACCCAGCAGTATATAGAGTAAATAAAATAAGCTCCACCTTTACCAGCTGCAACATTAAAGTGATGAACACGTTAATACATTAATAATTACAATCCAGTAATATAATATATATTATTCTGAAATGAGCCATTCTGCATAATGAGCACTTTTACTATTGGTCCTTTAAGTATATTGAGAATACTACTTTTGTACTTTTACTTTTACTTTAGTAAGATCTTTAATGCAGGAATTTGACTTGTAAGAGTTTTTTTACACTGTGGTAATAATACTTTTACTGAAGTAAAACATCTGAGTACTTCTTCCACCACTGGAAGCCAATCAGGGCCGAGTCCAGCTGTGAGCCTGGCAGAGGTTGTAGTCTGAAACTGACTTGGATAAAAAAAGAAAAGGATTCAGTTCTGGAAATGTAACAACTTTGAATATAAACCACTCAAACGAAAGCACATTTTAACGACGTCTTTGTTGAACGTGTCCGATCAGACATTTGTGTATATAAGACACAGAAAATAAATATTCCATATAAGAGACGGTGTCTGAAGTTGCCAGTGTGAATGTTGTTGATTTGTGTGTCTGTGGTTTTACACACTCGCTCTTTTGTGATTGTAACAGAAACAAAAAAAAATGGAAACAGAATCCAGAAACGCCATCTGGTATTTGGGAGCTCTGTCTGTGTGTGTGTGTTGTGTTGTCTTTTCCTGCGTGCCACACAGTTCTTGGTCTCCAGCCATTCGGCGTTTGGCTGCCAGCAGAGGTGTCAGTCTTCATTTAAAGGGAGGCAGCAGCGCTGGGTGTTTGCTGTTTACTCGATTGGCAGAAATGGATTTTTGCCTATTTTTTTTTCTTCTTCGTAAATATCACCTGTTCTGTCACACAGCCATCAGCGCTCTCACATGAAAGCAGCCAAAGAGTTTCTTCAGACATGCGTTCAGAGGACTTTTTCCCTACACACATTATTAGTATTTCTATACATGTGAGGACCCTTCTTGTCAGAACGCATTTCCGAGCCCCTAACCTTAACCTGATTCTAACTCTGAATACGACTGTGACAAAAACCTAAGCAGGGTTGAAGCTGGTCTCTCTTAAACCTAAAACCAAGTCTTAACTCTCGATCAGCTCCAGGGACGAAGTGAGGGCCAGAAAAAATATCTTCAACTCAACCAGAGGCCTGTACTACGAAGCGAGTTCAACATACCCAGGGTATCTTCTCGTTATCTGGTTTAACTAACCCTAACAACCGAGATCACACTAAGAGGTCCTACGACGAAACAATTCGTATGCCCACATTTATGTTCAGTACTTTTACTTGCCATAGAATATTTTTGATTTTGGTTCCACTACTTTTATAGTATTTAAGTGAGTAAAAGCTGCAGTTGGTAACTTTGAGCAAATATGATGAAAAGTTATTTGTATAAAACTGTCACTACATCCTGACAGTAGTGCATGAGGCAGGTAATCTGAAAAACATGTTCCGGTGTCCTCTGGTGCTCATAGATTTCACCGCGCCGAAAGAAAGCAACCAATCAGAGCCCAGCTGTCTCTAAGGCAGCTGTCAATCACTGCTCCGATCAAACGGTCAAACTAGGCAGCGCTGATCAAATATGAATCAATATTCTGTTACTGTAATGCCTATTTCTATTTTTGCTCCGGCTGGTGGGTGGTGTATGGTTTTGGCTGCCGGGTCACAAACTTTCTCATTTTACAGCTAAACAGTACGCTAAAAATAACTTTTCATCATATTTGTCCAAAGTTACCGACTGCAGCTTTCTGAACTTACTGTGATGAAATACAATACTCTCATTTATTAAGAAAGAAACTAAATGTGACAGGGCAACAGGTGTGTGTATGTGTTCATGTGTTATTACACATGTACATTCAGACACCCGAGTGCAGGTTGTTCAGACACGACTGCACATTAACAGCTTCGTCCTAATTAATTATTTCCTATCAAAGCTACAGTTCGCACCAGCTGTGGAACGCTGCGAAATGTCCCTTTAATCACTTCAAACCCCCCCCGCCACCCCACACACACACACACACACACACACACACACCTACACCTACGCACAGAAGCTGAACCATGATGCTGCTGTGAGCATTTCTAACCTATTAATGCTTTAATAGCAATCTGAGTGATTAAACAATTAGACAAATGGAGATAAAATCAAGAGTGCTACTTAGTTGATTCTGATTAGAGGCTGGAGGGATTATGTGAAGCAGCCAGATGTTTGCACATCAACATCAGTGTGATTAGAGAGCAGCGGTGAGTGTGACACCTCGTGGTGCCCGGCGGGAACATGGACTCACTGTGAGGTCATGTGCTTTAGAAACAAGAGTCCACCAGCATGCAGAGCAGAAACATCAATACTCTGTTACAAGTAAAAGTCCTGCATTGAAAATACTACTCGCTAAGAATGAAAGTATGCAAGTATAATCAGGAACATTTTTAATGCCAGGATCATTATATTTGCTTCATTTCAGTCTATGCGGAGGTAGAAGGAAGTTACCGCTTTTATTGTTGTAGTCTGTGTAACTTGACGTCATATCCGTTCCGTATCCGTCAACCAAAACAAACCGCAGCGAGCCGAAACGAGAAAGGGTGGAGGGTCAGCGTGGATACGACCTGCACCCTCCCATGTTAACTCCAGCGTGGTAAACACTACACATCCAGTAAAGGATGGAAACACTTTGGGTTTCACACATTGACAGGAAAAGCAGAGCTAGACAGAGCAGAGCTAAAGCTGCATGCTAACTCTGTCACGGACAGGAAACGTTATCTCATTGCGGTAACGTGCGGTCGAGCCGGCCGTCGCTCTCGTCTCCGTGGTCAAATGGGCCGACGCTACAACTGTAGAGCACCCAGATACTGACATTTATGTTCTCTGCATTGAAATGGCCCCGATGGAGCTGACCATGGATGTATAAAGAGAACGGAGCTGACTGGAGAGCTAGAGACCACCTCGGAGAAGTTAGAGGAAGTAGACACGCGGGACTACGTCCGCTTTTCAAAATAAGGTTTTAACAAAGGGAGCTATATGAAAAAATACATGTATGGAAATAAGATTGAATGGATTATATTCACCAGGAGTATAAAACATTACATGTCCCTTATAAATTAAAAAGGAAATACCACTAATCTGTGAGGGAAATGTCTTTATTCTTTGATTTTTGGGTTGTTGGAGAAAAATGTAATAAATAATTCCTGACAATGATCCTGATATATTTGGCTTCAGGACATCTCTGACTACATACCTGCTGAAAATCAAACATTCTTACTGCATTCATTTAGATATTTTCCAAAGTAAAAGCTCCTACATGTGTATGATTCAACTTTTTCCCATGGTCTAGAGTTAAAAAAGTGAACAAAAATCGCAATTTGTCAAAATATTGAATTGCAATGCTTGTAGAATCGCAATACGTATCGTTATAATATTGAATCGGGAGATAGGTGTAACGTAAATCTTAATTTGCAAAGTAACTAAAGCTGTCAGATAAATATATATTCTAAAACAATATCAAGTGGCATGAAAAGAAAATACTCAAGTTAGGTACCTGCTAGGTAAGTACCTCAAATTTAACTGTACTTAAGTACAGTACTTATTGGTTTTTACCATCGTTTAGCTCCTGGTTTTGGTTTTAAGGCACATTGTCTGTTGTTCTGTCTCCCTCTATGAGATGACATTGAGTTTAATGGCTAATTAAATGTTGGTTGGGTTTAGCAGCTAAAAGAGTTAGCATGCAGGTCAGTTTACGTGTTTAGAGCAGCTCTGTGTCCGAGAAAGATCCCAGACCACCAACTAAACTAATTTGCAGGTAAAAAGAGGTCAAGGTATTTCAAAATCGGTTTAAAGTGCTAAATTAGATTTCAAATTGACAATTTTTAGATGTTTACATATAAACGTTACAGCATTTCAGTTACTTAATAGATTGATAAATTGGTGTTTACTGGGAGGGTTATAGTAACCTATTTTCTTTCCTCATTCGTTTCACTTTATTTGTGTCTGCCTGAAGACGAGTAGGAAAGTCAGAGCAGGATTTTTAAGCTTTGCAACTTTTGATGAATATTTCCAAAAAAAGGATCTTTATCTGAGCATCAGCAGCATCAGCAGCATCAGCAGCATCATCTCACTGCTCACTGGCACACAGAATGTAAAGTTAAGGAAGTGCAGGAAAGTAATGATCCGTGCAGTTATTAATTGAAGATCCCCCAGCTACACATTTAATCTCCATGTGAAGACAGATTAATTAGCATGAAATTATTTTTAGAGGAGTAAGCTGCTGAAACAGAGTCACAGTGGCACCATATGTTTGGACATCAGAGAGCCGTTTAACAGCATCCAATAAAAAAAAGGATGTGAAGGAGTGTTTGTCAGCATCTACCTCCAAGGACTCATTCATTAGCAGTAATGTGGAGTGATAACCTCTTTATCAGTGTGTGTATAAACTCTCAGGTCTGTCCCGTGGCCAGACCCCCCCCGTACCCCCCTCCCTCATCTAATTAAGTTGATTCAGAGCGGTGCCTGTGTGCGTGCAGGTCCCCATTACTTACGGCTGTCCGGTCCGGGGCGCCCGCCGACCCCGCCGAGCCTGTCGCCGTGTTGTGCCAACACCTCCGACAGGGGGAGCCGCTGACCCCATAACCCCCACTGTTCCCTCGCCCCCCAGGGGAGCCGAGGACGAACAGCTGGTAGGGGCATCGAGGGAGACCCCCCCAACACACACACATACACACACACACACACATGAAACACACACTCACGGGGGAGTATGTCCTCTCCATTCCTTTATTCTGGTGGACCTCAACATGGGACCCAGGACCTCCAGGGGTCCTTGAGAGGCTTCTAGGGGGTCATTGACTTTTTCCTGATAAACAGCTATGTTCAGTATTTACATACTGTCTCTAAACCCTGCTGTGTTTTCAGGTGGCTCCTTCTTTACAAACAAAGTTTGCTTCACTGAAGATGTCTTTCCAGTCAGTTGTTTTACAGATTTATATAGGGCTAGGGCTGGGGCCATACACCTACCTCCCAATTCCATACTATCACAATACTTTTTTCCCAATTCGATATGTATTGTGATTTTTAAATATTGCGATTCTACAAGTATTGTGATTCGATATTACGATTTATTGTGATTTTTGTTAACTTTTTTAACACGAGACCATTATACTTTGGAAAATATCTAAATTGATACAGTAAAAATGTTTGATTTTCAGTCAGAGATGTCAACATATCAGTCATTGTCAGGAATTATTTATTACATTTTTTCAAGCAACCCAAAAATCAACCAATCAAGACATTTCCCTCACAAATTAGTGGTATTTTATTTTTAATTCATAAGGGACAGGTAATGTTTTATACTTCTGGTGAATATAATCAAATCAATCTTATTTCCATATAGTTACACCTTATTTTGAAAACCGGTCATAGACACACATGTATACTTCCGCTAACTTCTCCTAGCTCTCCCTTCAGCTCCGTTCTCTTTATACATCCATGGTCAGCTCCATCGGGGCCGTTTCAATGCAGAGAACACAAATGTCAGTATCTGGGTGCTCTACAGTCGTAGCGTCGGCCCATTTGACCACGGAGACGAGAGCGACGGCTGGCTCGACCGCACGTTACCGCAATAAGATAACGTTTCCTGTCCGTGACAGAGTTAGCATGCAGCTTTAGCCGTGCCTCTCCTGTCAATGTGTGAAACCCATAGTGTTTCCATCCTTTACTGGATGTGTAGTGTTTACCACGCTGGAGTTAACATGTGAGGGTGCAGGTCGTATCCACGCTGACCCTCCACCCTTTCTCGTTTCGGCTCGCTGCGGTTTGTTCAAAATCGTTTTTGAAAATTCCAAAAGTCTGGAAAGAAGAGGTAGGTGTGAAAGGGCCCATACCATACCTGAACCCTAACCAAGTTTTTTAGTTGCCTAAGCTTAACCGTAGTTTATTTACCGAAACCACGGTTTGCATGCACAGATATCTCAGAAAGAGATAATGGTGAAAACGTTGCCATTGAACATAATGGTGAGTTTTACATAAGCGTCTAATATCTGGTGATAGGGTTGCTACCCTCTTCCCTCCTCGTTCCTCCCTCCTCCCTCTCTGTGCAGCAGGAGGCCCCTCTCTCCTCCCTGCCAGCCGGGCAGCGTGGAGGGCAGTGGGGGCACAGAGGAGCCCGGTGCTGCCTGATGGCGGTCAGGACGGGCCGGGCTCGGCTACAGATGTGATGCCAGCTTTTGCCAGGGGTCACCTTGGAGAGGCCGATGGCAGCATGTCCACCCCCCCTCCTCACCCACCCCACCCCCCAGCACTACAGCTGGCTCCCTGCTTAATCCGCCACAGGGGGGGAGGACAGGAGGCCACAAGGCCCGTTACATGCTTTCTACATACAGTTACTGTGTGTGTTTGTGGGAAAAAACTCAAATACTGAATGTACTGGTGGTACAAATGGAGCATACGTTACTAAAGGGTTTAGCCGTTGTTTCAGTTGTCTATCAAGATTAACTTACAGAGAAATACGATAACATCATGTCTTTTGAGTGTGAATGCTCATTCGTGACCTTGGAAATAGTCTTTTTTCACACTAGAAAATTGCTTCCCAACTGGATCAGTAATTATTAGGGCTCTCAAAGTTAACGCGATAATAACACATTAAGGCAAATTTGAATTTTTAATTTTTTTATCTCAACTAATTTCTTTAACACATTCTTTAACTTACGATTTTTAGGTCGAAGCGGGCTCAGTTTTAAAGCTAGTTGCAAACTTACACTAAATGTTGGTGAGGAAAAACTGGCATGGCCATTTTCAAAGGGGTCCCTTGACCTCTGACCTCCAGATCAGTGAATGTAAATGGGTTCTATGGGTACCCACGAGTCTCCCCTTTACAGACATGCCCACTTTATGATCATCACATGCAGTTTGGGGCAAGTCCTAGTCAAGTCAGCACACTGACACACTGACAGCTGTTGTTGCCTGTTGGGCTGCAGTTTGCCATGTTATGATTGGAGCATATTGTTTTATGCTAAATGCAGTACCTGTGAGGGTTTCTGGACGATATCTGTCATTGTTTTGTGTTGGTAATTGACTTCCAATAATAAATATAACCGTTTGAATAAATCAAGCATATTTGCCCACTCCTATGTTGGTAAGAATATTAAATACGCGGATTAATCGCAATTAAATATTTTAATTGATTGACAGCCCAAGTAATTATATGCAGGAAAAAAAGTTAAATATGCTAAATATGTGCACAAATACAGGCACTCAACAGCCAAGTTCCACCCAAATGTAGCGCAAAGTTTAACAGAATTTCCAGAAAATCTGCGAAAGAAAATGCAATGAAAGTTTGTTTCCGTCCGCTACTGTTGAGTCCATCAGTTGATGGAGATAAACAGCCAGTGGAGCTACTTCTCCGGTTGCTGCCATTAACCCACTGAAGAAGAAGGAAGAAGAAGAAGAAGAAGAAGAAGAAGAAGAGACAACGAGATATAAGAGCTCCAGTCAAAGCTCAAACGATGGAAAACCATGTGGAGAAATATGACATTTCTGTTTGTGTCATGTATTAATGAGAGGAAGGTTACAGTCTCCTCATCGCTCCACACAGATCTGATGTTTTCAGCCCTTCACTTTAAGTCACCTGCTTTGTGTACGTCACAATTTATTCACGAAGTCGGTTTCCATTTTCTTTTAATCGATGCACTGACTTTTATTCCTCGGTCAAGTGTGAAAATGTTTTTGCGGTATTTCAAATTTGAGCATTTTGGGCGCGCAAAATGGACATGAAGACAAGTGGATGGAAAGTCACCTAACGGCAGGAAGAACACAGAAAATGGATTTGGAGCAACTCTGGATTGCAACACCTTTCACGCCTGAGGAAGAGCGGCAAGTGTCTTCTTGTGTGAATGATTCGCTAGATCATGATTATGCCTCAAAGCAAAATGAAATAGTTTTAATTGTGGCATTAGAATTTCTTCTCAAGTAGTGGACTTGAATCTTCCTCCATCACTGTCTGAAAGTCAGAAAATAAACTGATCACACACACTCGGGCCTCCATCCAACTCCAGTGTGGCCTGCAGAAGGTGAAGCCGCAGATCTGCTTTTCCAAACTGGAACCATCCTCTCTGCTAATCAGCCGTACATCTGCACGCTCCTAATTGTTTCCATCTTCCCTTCCTGATTCTCTCCATGCTGAGGGCTTTAACAGGCCGATTCTGGTTTCAGTGGAGGAACACGGAGAGGCTTTACTCTGTGGACGTGAAACAATCCTCTTACAGAACCTGCAGCCATTAACAGATCAACTGAAGCATATTACATTTCTGCTTCAGACTGTGTGTTTCTGATACATTCCTATTGATAAATCACCTATCGTTCGCTCAGCCTCATTCTTGGCTCATGTGGTGCCTTTTGATTACATAATTACACTGAAATAGAAAAATAACAGACTTGTTCTATTCCACGTCTCCTCACTGTTCTGTGAAAACCACGTATCTCCAAGTTTAATGATTATTTTAAAATGTAGATTAGGAGGATTTGTAAGTAAATTCTCCCAGGCTCATAAATCCTTTTCAAAACCAACTTAGATTATTTAAAGAATGTGTTGTTTCCAATCTTAAAACACACAAAAGTTGATTTTGATTTTGCAGATCAACTGTCTTTTATAATTTAATTGTGGTCTAAGTTTATTAGAAATACTTCCTCTCAGTCAAAACTCTGACAAATGTAACTCTTTTATAGTGAAACTGTCAAATATAAGAAGTATATTTTACATTTTATCTCCTGAATATCAGCAAAAATATACAAATAATAGGGAAATGCAGCTGAATCAGAATCAGCTTTATTGCCAAGTAGGTTTTCATATATTTTGATGCATAACAATTAACATAGTAAGAGAAAAGTAAAACCAAGTACTACAAAAGCCAAGAATCATAGATATAAAATAGAAATTTACAAATATGTAAAATATATAAACCGAAAAGAGCTGTACAGTGTTGGAACTGCCCTTTTACTTCACGTTCAACTGACACAGACTTTTAAACAGGGAAAAAGCTGGGGCTTTAGTATCTGCAGTGTTTCCAGTATGACCGTTGACGATGCAGTTCAGCAATCGAGCAGGTACAGCTGCAGGTGAGCGAGGCCTCGGACAGGACGCGTTGAAACCAGAGAGGACTGTGGGTGCTCGGTGCTGATGGTCGACTGAGAGCATTAATGAAGCAGATTAGGTGTCCCAGCATGGCCCCGCAGGCCTGCAGAGGCCTCGCCCTCCACACTCTGAACAACAACGCTCCTCAACATGAACCAGCTCGGGGTTCTTCAAGCTTGGACGGACCGCGACAGAAATGTTTCATTACAGAAACCGGTTCCTATGAGAACCTTTAAGGGAAATCTTACTATTTAAAAACCACGGACTCATCTGGACTCGCAACGCGTATGCGCAAGCATGAGACGGTAGTCGCGGAAGTGTTTTAAATAGTAAAATGCATCAGTTTGGGATGGACATTCGACTGGATAAAAGAGACTTGGATTATATATTTGCTGTTGTTAAACCTAGCCTCAAGAAACGGGAAAAACAAAGTTTTCTTACATTGATATAATTGATATATCGTAATTGATATACAGTACAAATTGTCATTTATCATTTATTTTTTTCAAGATTGTTTTCATATATGCAATTTACAGTTCATACTTACAAAAGTTTATAAACAAACTTAAGTAATGAGCTTAGAAACAAACAAAACAAGATTTACACAAAAGAAAAACAACGTCAGGATTAGAAATTATTTTTAAAAAAGTAGAAAAAAAATGAAATAAAAAAGAATATATGTATATAAATATACAGTAAAAAAGTACATACAGTGCATACATATACACACATGTACAAATACAGTATACATACATACACATATACATATACACTTTTTTATTAATTATGTAGTTATATTTTTCCTTCTATCAGAGTCCATCTCTTCTCAAACACATCTTCCATATTCCTTATTCTGTGAGTTCCCTTTTCCCTAACTTTTACTTCTTGAATCAAACTTTTCCATTTTATAAAATCTGGGGGTTTAGTTTTTTTCCCAAATCCAAATTGTTATTTTAAGGGTGAAGTATTCCTTGAAGGTGATTTACTGTAGAGTGATTTAACTTTACTGTTTTACGAGTTTTGACGCTGAATATCCAGATTTTACAAACCATCTCTGGTGGTCTATGGAGGACGGAACCTGCCAAAGTAAAAGATAAATGAATATATATGTATATAAGACTATAGATAAAATATTTATTTAGCTTACTAAATGCAAAGGGAAAACCAAGCATGAATAAATACATTTAAAAATGAATAAAGGTGGCACCTGAGGTGGCCCGGCCATTTTTAGCAAATCTCAAAGTGACCTGCTGTTCTGTCAGTCCAAACCAGTACACTTCTGGAGCACTTGCCTAGCTAAGATGGGAGAGAAGTCTCGCACTTCAAATGACCCAATTTCTGACATACTGTAGTGACAGTGAGGCTTTTGGGGCCTTTGGGGGTCTAGAACAACACCTAGTAAATGTTCTCATGACTTACAAACCACCAAGGACCCTCTGGAAAACCAAATGGTTCATCTCAAGGGGTTTATCCTGAAACTAAGATATAGTCAAAACTATGACCTTGAATTTGAAGGATTATTCAAAGGGATCTCGTTTTCAATGGACCAAGCTAAGAAAGCAGCCTTGTGGTGACCATAAAATAACAAACTGACACTGTGCAACGTGCATTTCAGAGGTATAGATCCATCATACCGTCCGTCGTCCCCTCCAACCTCGGACACGTTTCAGCTCCCTCATGCTCTCAGCGCCGGAGTTTGTTTTAGACTCGAGCCCACCCCATAAAAGACCCATTTTGGGGGTGAATGGAGAGGTCTGTTAAAGAGGCCGGAGGACAATGAAATGGGATCAGCGAGCAGCGGATTTAATTAATCCAGTGAAATGAAGAGAAATCAGAAGAGGCAGAGACCCAGCTGGAGATCACAAACACAGTTCAGTCCTGGCACTAGAACCAGCAGGTCAGCGGGCTTCAGTTTCAGAGGGTCCAAACAATACCTTCACTTTTTATATCATTCTGCCACAGGAAGACTGTCCACTGTGACCTTTGACCTCTCTGTAGGATAATCATGGAGTATGAGTTGAGGTCAACCTCAAGAACCAACCATGTTAAATTTACAATCATTCACCAAAGCCTTGTTAATGTGTGTTTATGCACAAATTACACCTCTTCTTCATTTTTTTTTATTACACTATTAGCATTGTTGCTGATGCTACACATTTTCTGCATCATTTCTACGAGTCCTAAAGACTCGCTGTGTACCAAAACAACTCAAAAGCATATGGAGACAATAAATCCCAAGGTAAAGGGACAGTGGCGTGATAAGGAAATATAAACTTGTGTTTCTACAATACACCTTTATTTTGAATTAATCAAAGAAAGCCAATGTTTTCAAATGTTGACTAAGCACAAACAGCAGTAAAAGAAGTTTGTCTAGATAAAATAATGTACAACTGACTTTTTGATTTCTAATCAGGAACAATCTGATGAAACAATAAGTAAACATATGACCTGACATTTAATGCCAATTTAAATACAGTGTATACGCTATAGATCCCATATGTATGGTACAGACAGTGGTATAAATAGGAATACTCTATAGATCAGTAAGTTAGCAGTGACCTTAGAATTATGTTTTATGTATATTAAGGGGTGAAAGATATTGTCATGACACGACTAAAGGTTACTTGTTGACATTGGAAATAGTTTTACTTTTTTGTTAAGCATTTTTATAACATTATTATACAATATCAGGTCTAAGGAATTTACTTGTGGCTAAAGGGTGCATTGACAATAATAATAATATTAATAATAATTTGTGTAGCTTCTTATTCTGGAAGGTCATAATTTGATAGATGATATATGTGCAGAAAATAGTCCTTTAAGTGGACTTTATAACTCCTGGACATTGTGGATGTTTGTTCAGACAGAAATGTGAGCGTCATGTGAAAAAGATTATTATCTCTACTGCAGAGGAAAACATACACACCTTGATTAAATAAGTCGTGACCTCAGCGCTTCCCATCAGGCGTATTGATCTGTGAGTGACAGGTGACGACGGCTGCCGCGGGACTCTCTCCAAACAGACCGGGCGGATCCGCATCCCGTGACCTTTAACCTCTGGCTCTCTGTCAGTCTTACAGAGGAGGTTTACCTCATCTGAGCAGCTGACATCATCGGGGTTAACCCTCCCTACACCACTTCTCTGGCTCCGTTCACACTGCAGGAAACATATCGGACTTTTCATATTTACTATTAAATATAAACTGTGTCCCGTTATTTTATGAGTTGCAGAGTACAACACAGAGAACTCACGCCCCATTCAGGCCTATATTCTGTAAGTCAGTACACATATTAGGGCTGTCAATCGATTAAAATACTAAATCGTGATTAATCGCATGATTGTCCATAGTTAAATCACAAATCAATTGCACATTTTGTATCTGTTTACAATGTACCTTAAAGGGAGATCGTGTCAAGTGTATATTATTCAAATATGCTGCTTTATGCAAATGTATGTATATATTTATTATTGGAAATCAATTACCAACACAAAACAATGACAGATATTGATCCAGAAACCCTCACAGGTACTGCATTTAGCATAAAACAATATGCTCAAATCATAACATGGCAAACTGCAGCCCAACAGACAACAACAGCTGTCAGTGTGTCAGTGTGCTGACTTGACTATGACTTACCCCAAATTGCATGTGATTATCATAAAGTGGGCATGTCTGTAGAGGGGAGACTCGTGGGTACCCATAGAACCCATTTACAGTCACTGATCTGGAGGTCAGAGGTCAAGGGACCCCTTTGAAAATGGCCATGCCAGTTTTTCCTTGCCAAAATCTAGTGCAAGTTTGGAGCAATATTGAGCCTCCTTCACGACATGCTAGTATGACATAGTTGGTACCAGTGGATTCCTCAGGTTTTGTAGTTTCATATGATACCAGCATCTTCACTCTAGCTTGTCTAGCCTGCTACAGCCTTCGAAAGATTCATTGTGTTAATGCGTTAAAGAAATTAGTGGCGTTAAAATTAATTTGCGTTATTCTCGCGTTAACTTTGACAACCCTAGCTTAAATATCTCTTAAATGAATTCCCTTCAATGGCATAATCATTAATGTAAGAGAAGACTTAAGTATAGTACTTGATTACATGTACTAAGTTACTTTCCACCACTGGCTACAGCATGCCTGACCTCATGTTTTCTTGCAAAAAAAGCATTCCAATGAGTTCCATGCAGTGAGCTATAACGATTTTAAATCTGAGAAAAAGGAGCACACTGATATTGGATCTGTATTGCAGGTAGCCGGTGTTGGTGTAGAGTTGGATTGGTGCGTTCCTTCCCTGAAGTAGAACCAAATATACGTCACTGTGAGAAGTCTCGGGTAGTTGGAAGTGATTTCCTGTTCTGTGACACTTGTTAAATATGACCAGAGATCTGTGTTGGTCTGATATCAGCTGCAGGGTGCTGGACGGTAGTTTTCTGCTTTCTGTGCTTTTCTGATATTTTGGACTGCAAGCGCCTCCATGCCTCTCACCCTGTCCTGCTCCTCTTCCTCCTCTTCACCTCCCCTCTCTGAACCGGTGTCAGGTGGACGCTGTAAAAGCAGTGCAATAGATACCTTCCTCACCTGCTCCTTCCCCGGGACCCCTGCTGAGAGCAAGCTGTTGTTCTCCAGGCCCTCCTCCTCACCCTCCCCTTAGCCCCTCCTCACCCTGAACACACCTGTCCAAACCCCCCACCCTCCACCTCAACACTGCAAACCCGCCTCTGGCCTGCCGTTTCAATTATTAACGAAGCCTAAAGAATGCATGCATGAAGTTCAATGCTTGTTTTATTTGTGGCTCCATCCTGAGAGCATGTTGGTACATTCTGGGCAATTCAATTGTAGAGATTTCAAATTTTAAAAATAAATTATTATCAAGCAAAGAATGTTTCATAATTTAGTTTCAGCAAACTAAAATCTATTCTTTTCTTGTTTTATTTGTGTGTTTGCTAATAGTCTCTGTTAGTCTATGTTGTCATTCATTTACTTTTCTGTTACACTGCAGTAGTGTTGTGATCAAAGTGAGTAAGGAGTATTGTACAGTAGCAACGTATCCTCATACAGCAGTACGTATGATATCTTACGGGAAGTTATTCCTCATTTTTCGTGCGTTCTCACATGAATTTCCAACAAAATAAACCTCCATCTTCACTGGAAACAACTTTGTTAGGTTTAGGAAACGACTGTGGTTTGGGTAAAAATAACTATGGATGTGGCATTACTTAAGTACGGAAATTACTTAACAAATAAATCAATGTTGAATTCTGGTTTCACATGGGACATGAACACTGGTCTCCTAGGCGAAAGTCCAAGCACTCTCCTGTGTATACATGTCTTTGCTCTGCTTATTGCACCCGAAACAGCTGATAATCTAATTCCAATCTTGATTTCCACTGTAGTCAAGAATTCAGTGTCACATCTAAAGAACTGTATCATCTGCAAACAAACGTATTCTGCACTCTTCATTCATATATATATTGAGTGGCTGTGGAGTCCAATCCTTGAGCAGCAATCCTTGCTGCACTTGCTGCAAATGTAGTCTGTGGCTTTGGGGTTGATGGCATAAGCTTTTCTCCTTTGCCTCATCATCTTGGTTCTGTTGTTCCTCCTTTGCTCTTTCTCAGCCTTCTTTTACCGGTCTTCCCCACTTGGGTCTGTCTGCTGCGGCTTCTTCCCAAGTGTCCACATTGATAGAGGTGGAACGGAGGTCGCGCTTACAGACGTCTCTGAAGCGTAGGTGAGGGCGGTCGATGGGTCTGGTGGCGAGTACGAGTTGTCTGTAAAGGAGGTCCTCGGGAGTCTGCCTGTTCCCATGTGGCGAACGTGGCCGAGCCATCTGAGACGGCATTCAGACAGGAAGCTATGGATGCTTAGCTCTCGCCAGTACTTCTGCGTTGGTGACTCTGTCTTCCCACGAGATGCCTATGATCTTGCGGAGACTCCCGAAGTGGAAAGTATTCAGTCTGGCTTCTTGTCGGGCATATGCAGGCCAGGTTTTGCTGCCATACAATAAAGTGCTGAGAACACAAGCGCTGTAGACCCTCACTTTGGTGTTGAGTCACAGGTTGTTATTGTCCCATACGCGCTTGTTTAGCTTCCCCATGACGGTTGTGGCTTTACCAATTCAGGCGTCGATTTCATGGTCAAGTGAAAGATTGTTGGAGATGGTGGACGCTTGATACCGGAAAGTATCCACTAATGTCCGGGTCGCATCATTGATGGTGTTCGTGGGTGGTGCGATGATGTCTTGACCCATAGCTACAGTCTTCTTTATGCTGATGGTGAGGGAGAATTCACAGCATGCCTTGACAAAGTTGTCATCAGTTCCTGAAGTTCTTCCTGTGTGTTGCTGGCAAAGGCAGCATCATCGGCAAAGAGCATATCCCTGACCAGGACACAGGTTAATTTGGTTGGCGCCAGTACGCAGCCCTGCTTGACTCCACTGCTAATTTTGAACTGTTTAGAGATTTTGCCGTTGAAGCTCACACAGCCATGTGAGTTGGTGTGGAAGGAGATGATCAGGCTGATTAGCTTTGGGGGGCAACCGATCTTAAGCCACTTAAGTAATATGGTTTGATTAAGATTATGATTATCATTAGTTTTATCACTTTTCTTTTCCTTCATTGGCTATTATTTGAAAAGAATGAAAACAAAGTCAACTTAGTCCTCCGAAGAGGGGGGGTGATGGCAGGCCAAAAAAACAAAAAACAAAAATGGAAACAGAGAGAGAAAAGGAGAGCAGAGTGTCACATGTGTGTTTCTGCACTTTATTGTGTGTAAGTCAAAAAAAAGAAAATGGTCAAGACAGCTTTTCCTCGCCAAAATTTCACGCAAGTTTGGAGCATTATTTAGCCTCCTCTGCTAGTATTACATGGTTGGTACCGATGGTTTTCTAGTTTCATATGATGCCAACATCTTCATGCTTCATGCGTTAAAGAAATAAGTTGCATTAATTTCGCATTAACTTTGACAGTATATAATATACAGTATACTGTATACATATATATGTGTGTATGTGTGTGTGTGTGTGTATGTATGTATATATATATATATATATATATATTCTCATAATTATGGCTTAGTATGGCAAACCATCAAACATTTTTTAAGTAAGTTCTTTTTATAATTTTTAATGTCTCAGTTTTCTTAACAAATGCAGCTGAAGCCAGAGAGCAGGCTTCAGGAGGAGGAGGTGGGGGAGCAGATCTCATTGTTTGGTATCTCTGCAGGACTGTAGCTAATAAAACTAAACTGGGCCTGAGGGGAAGCGGCTGAACTTCCTGTAGCGGTGGTATTTATTTATTCGGAGGGTCCGTTTCAGGTCTCCAGAGTCGGCTGTAAACAAAGAGCTTTCCTCCTCCGTCCAGATCGCCTGTTTGACTCTGATTTATTTATAATTCCCTGAAACCACTGTGCGTTGCAACCCGATCGCTGCAAGCTTGTGAAAACGTCGCTTTTCCTCGAGATTCGCTGAAAAGGAAGTACTCCCCTGTCCCTCTTTTTCCCCTTTCCTCCTCCGTTTAATTCCAGCCCCTCGGCTACTCACGCAAATAAATACCTTTCTACTTAAACATACATGGGCTAATTAATTTAGCCCATCTGTTCCCCTCTCTGCATCGCTTCCATGACACACACGAGTTTCCCCAAACACATTTGGCTCATGTTGCACTGATAACTGGGACACCGTGAAGAAAACTGAGGCGTTTCCACCAAAAAAAATGAAATAAACCGATCTGACAGTGTAAACAGAGCTTAATCCTTTCCTTTTTCACAATCTGTGAGGCAGCAGGAGGAGATGCTGCAACGTTAAAGTTCAGAGGTGAAGAGAATCGGATCATCAGCAGCAGACAGATGACCCAGATAGACTTTTTTCAATCCCCATTTTCAGGTTGTCTCTGAACTCCTACCTGCCGCGTGTGTCGCTCCGCATGAGACTGAAATAAAAAAATCTGCAGTTACAGCTTTACGTCAGAAAAAATATCACTATTTATTGTGACATTTTCTTTTGATCGTAAAATAATCAGTCTGTGATCATAAGAAAACAGTTTTGACAGCATAATTTGTGACTTGAGACACTGTTTACTTGTGATCAAAAAACAATTAGATTAAAATATTGAATTACGGTTAATCTTGATTGTCCATAGTGAATCGCGATTAATCACAAATTAATCACACATTTTTTATCTGTTCAAAATGTACTGTTAAGGGAGATTTGTCAAGTATTTTATACTCTTATCAACATGGGAGTGGACAAATATACTGCTTTATGCAAATGTATGTATATATTTATTATTGTAAATCAATTACCAATAATCTAAAAATAATTATTTTGTGACTTCAAGAAAATTCAGTCTGTTGACATTGTGAAACCCCCTCATTATCATATGAACAAGATTAAAAAAATAATATTCATCCAACTGTTTTTAGTACAGATTGAAATGCATCTGTAGCTCCGAGTATCAAAAAGAACAAAAACAAACATCATTCTTTACATCCTTATTTGATCAGATAGTTCCTGATTTAAATCCTATTTTCTGTATTTTATTCAGACAAAATTCTGGAAATAGTCCAACCTAAAACAATCCTACCCAAGGTCCACTTACAGTACTAGCCTTTTCCAGGGCTTTCAAACTATCACATGGTATTCATCAGCAGATGGAGTTTGCTCGGTTTAAGTCCTGAAAATAGTGTGAATAAACTCCTAACGGCTACTGAGCTCACAGACGTGTGATTTGCTTGAAAGCTCAGGGAAAACCTCATATGTGGACTGTGAGCTGGGATTTATTGGTCACATGTCATTTTATATCGTTTTGGTATCGGAACCAAAACTTTGGTATAGCATTAGCTCTAGATTTGATATTACAAAAAAGAGCACAATTGTTCACACATTTTGCAAAAAAAATGCACATAATTCATAAATATGTAATATAAAGTCATGTTTTTAGGAAATATTTCAAAGATCGACTTTTCAAACCACACAACATAAATGTAACTTTGACAACAATAAATCAGACACGACGCTACTCTCTGCAGGTTGACTGCAAACATACGGCTGTCTAAAAACAAAAACAAATAATTAAAAAGATAAATGCTAAACGATGAGCAGCACAGTAAAGCATATGATTAGTGGTAAACATAGTAAATCCTGCTCAGATCAGAGGTGCAGGTTTGTCATATGAAGCATCTCAGTTGTTGTTGGTGTATGAATCAGAAACAGCTGAGTGACGTGAGGGCCGGCTCTCCTGAGGACCAGACAGTTGTTGCTTGTTGCTGAAACATCTGGACGGCCAACTGAGGATTTGTCTACCACCACCCCCGTCCCCCCAGTGGTGGATGAGCTGGTAGTATAATTGTAATATTTAGGGGAAAAGTTTGGAGGGAACTTGATTTAACCCTGAAGAATGGAGTTTTGGAAACTGCCTTCAGGGCTACTGGAGAATATTCCCGCAACAGGAAAGAAGAGAATGAAGGAAACAGGAAATGGCATCTGATTCTCCTTTAAGTTCAGACAGAGAGAGCATCACATCAACCAGGGAACAAATATTTTATGGGCTGTATTTTTAATACACTTTTTATAATCTAATAAGGACATGATAACAAGGAAAGACCACTCTAACAAAGCCCTGAATGGCATAACTGTATTTATTAGATGCATGTGCAAACCTGGAATGTCGTCCTGATTTCATTCAGGCCGGTGAAGCTGCGACAATCTGGCAACACTTTTCAGTCTGTAAAATGTCAGAAAACAGAAAAATGTTCATCACAAGTTCAAATTTCTTGTTTTTCTGACAGGCTACCCAGAAACATTCTTGAAAGATCGACTTATCACTTAATCAACTGATTGTTTGATATTTTTTATTGTGAAAACTCATTGTTCACTTGTTGGTGCTGTAAGTTATCAGACCATGAAGATACACAACATCAGACAAAATGTTTAGACCATAACACAGATCATTAATCAGAATAATCAAACACCTATCAGCTGTTTCATAAATATATATTTATGGAAGAAAAACATGTTGACCTAAAACAAGTTCACCAATGTTCTCTAAATCTGCACCAACAAAATCTTGAAGTTGTAGTAGTTTTTTATTTTTACACTGAGGTGTTGCTACTTTTACTAAAGTGTAAAATGTCAATACTAGGGCTGTCAAAGTTAATGTGATAATAATGCATTAACACAATTTTTTTTGAATTAAATTCATTTCTTTAACGCAATGTTGTGATTTTTTAGAATCCGATTTTTGCGATAAATTCTAGAGAGGAAAAACTGGCATGGCCATTTTCAAAGGGTCCCTTGACCTCTGACCTCCAGATCAGTGAATGTAAATGGGTTCTATGGGTACCCACGAGTCTCCCCTTTACAGACATGCCCGCTTTATGATAATCACATGCAGTTTGGGGCAAGTTAGAGTCAATTCAGCACACTGACACACTGACAGCTGTTGTTGCCTGTTGGGCTGCAGTTTGCCATGTTATGATCTGAGCATATTTGTATGCTAAATGCAGTACCTGTGAGGGTTTCTGGATAATATTTGTCATCGTTAGGTTCTAAGTTTGTGCCAGTTTGTTATTATTATCATTCGATGTCTGCAGCAGCGGCTCAAATTGCCGTGAGCTGGAATGAGCTAGAAACATGAAACTTGGCCCAATAACTGGAAATGATGTGCAAGTGCTTCTCAAGAAATATGACTCCAATCGACCACATGGTGGCGCTGTAATTAACGCCCAAACACGCAATTTTGGAAAGGCCATGCCCCTCACACCGTAAGTCCGATTGACTTGAAAGTTGACAATAATATGCAGCTCCGTGTGATCTACAATAAAGCTGCTTGGACCACTAAAGTCCACCTAACTAGATTTTCCGCCATTTTGAATTTTTTGGCAAATCTCCTCCTAAACCGTAGGTCCGATTTTTACCAACTTTTCTGTGGATCATTATTGGACTAAGCTTGTTGATATCTCATTGCGTTTTGAAGATAATGATCAACAAACTTTTCAATGGGAAGGGCTTATCAGGAAATTGGCCATAATTCAGTGACCATTAATCCAATCATCATAAATCTTAGTAGATATCTTCAGTACGTGTTTGGAAATAGGCGTACCAAAGCATTTTCTTCTCTTCTCAAATTTAGTGTACATGCTCTGGGGGCAAATATTAACCAAGATCTGAAGTGTGATATTGATCGGTGCATGTGGGCGTGGCCTATTTAGCATTATATGTTAAATTATGCCTTTGCTCAATTTGCTGTGAGCTGGAACGAGCTAGAGACATGAAACTTGGTACCATAACTGTGCATGTCCTACAAATAAGACATGATCTCAATTGGCCACATGGTGGCGCTACAACATTTTTCAAGGCCAGCCCCTTCACACCATAAGTCCCATCGATTTGAAATTTGACAGACATGCCTCTTGGACCACGAAAGTCCAGCGACTAGATTTTCCTCTATTTCGAATAGTTTGAAAAACACATTTTTGACATCTTCTCCTAAACTCTACGTCCGATTGGTACCAAACCTTCTGTGGATAATTATTGCGCCAAGGTTATCCAAAGTTATCAAAAACTTGTTGATACGTCTCTGCGTTTTGAAAATATTGACCAATGAACTTTAAAGGGGCGTGGCTTAGCACATCAATAGACCTAACTCCACAACTGTTGGGCCCATCTTCTCGAAACTTGCAGCATATGTTCATAGGCGGACCTGGATGTTGAAAATGAAATGAAAACACTTTGACAGCAATATATCAAAGTCTGCGATTCCCTGCATACTCTGATTCGGATTAGCCAAATGGTATGGCTTATGAAAGCGCCCTAAGGGTCAAAGGATGGAGGTGATAGACCATTAGACCCTGTTCAGACCTGGTATTAACATGCGTCCTCAGTGATCCGATCACAAGTGGACAGCTCTAAGCACAGGTGTGAACACACTCAGGACGAATTGAGGACGCATTGAGATCGGATCTTTCAGACCACATTCAGAGGTGGTCTGGGCCACATATGACCACATTCTTTTAGCAGTGTGTAGTGAATGTACCCAAATTCACGATATTCCTACTGACATTCCTGTAGTATTACGTCACAACGTCTTCTGCATTAGCCGTGTGTTTACTGCGTGTTTATTTGCATATAGAGCGGGGAAGAGAGATCCGATCACAAGTGGCCACTGGAGACGCATGTGGAGATGCTTTCTAATGCCAGGTGTGAACAGACATACTTAAAGCTGTTCACTTGTGATCCGATCACTGAGGACGCATGTTAATACCAGGTCTGAACAGGGCCTTAGACAATCTGTCGATTCAAAAAAAGAAAAACTCTTAAACAGGAACAAAAGTACATTATATGAATTAATAGAAAGTGTAAAAAGTAAGGTGGAGTTTCTGGCAAAGTGAAAAGTAAAGACTGAAGTGACGAAGTCACTTCAATACATAGGTTTATCACAGCAGCATCTAGTGGACGTTAGAGGAAACTGCAGCTGAACACACGTCAGATCTCTGCTTTGTCCACGCACACAACATAACAGATATCTCTGCAGGTGTCAATCACTCTTGTTGTAAAAGTGAGCTGACGGCGGGTCGACCTCACCGCGTCGATGCCACATGTTGGCGACAGCGCTGCCTTGTTGTTGTGCGTCTCCACCGGTAGCCTGAAGCAGGCAAACAGACAGATTCCCCCTCCACCTGCTGCAGCAAGCAGTGTGCATGTGTGCGTGCATGTGTGCGCACGCGCGTGTGTGTGTTGCGATCGATCGTCTCCCAGCAGCCTGTTTCTTTCTTTGGCAGCTGTTCCAACCAGAGGCTCCGATATGAATATTCATGATGCACCTATTCCCAGGGCTTCGGTCTGTCTGCAGCTGGACACACACACACACACACACACACACACACACACACACACACACACAAACATAATTTCTTGTTCTGCCATGTTAACATTTCTTTAACATTTAACAAAAGAACACCTTCAACATCTCTGGGATCTCGATTCTGGGATAAACATTAAGAAGTCTTAAAAAGTCCCAGGAACTACTTTTAAGGAACTAAAAGGCTCCATTGTTGGATCCCCCGATAGCTCAGTTGGTAGAGCGGATGCCCATACAACAAGGCTGAGTCCTAAACGTGGCGTCCTGGGTTCAAATCTGACCTGCGGCCATTTCTGCATGTCCCCCCCCGCTCTCTCCCTCTTTCTAGACTGTCCACTGTCCTGTCAAAAAAGGCTTGAATTGCCAAAAAAGAATCTTTAAAAAAACCGTTGTCTGCATTTCCACCGCAGTCTAAAGACCTGTGAAGATTAGGCGAATCAGTCCACTGACGTGTGAAAAACCACATGACATGGGAAGAGGGCTGCTGGAGGTCACAGCAGTAAACACACTTTGCAGCCTGCAGTTCAGTGTGTCTGTCTATTTCATCTTTAAAACACGCTGACAAAAAATACGATATTTACAGCTGCGTTGGATGTAATGAATGAAATGCAGGAGAGGAAAATGAAACTAAGAGCGTCTGTCTCCACAGTAAATCATCTGTTGAGTGTTTGAGGGTTATTTATTTGGGCTTTAGAGCGTAACTACCGTGAAACAATCAGAAAATAACTTCTTCTCTCATTCACAGCACCGTCGCGCCACGTCTCTCTCTCTTCTACCGATCGCCCTCTCAGCTCGCTCACACGATTTGTCTCTCTCTTTTTCTCTGTTTTTTAACTTTACTTTCAGTGTTCTCAAACAAAGACAAATGCTCTCCTCTTGTCCTAAAATGGTCCTAAATCGATATTAGAGTACTCCCTTGTTTAATGAATGAAGCGGTACAGTTGAAGCAGCGGTACTCTGTGTGTTTCACCAATCAGCGACTACTTTCAGAAAGTACTTCCCCCGATAGGTTTGTCGCGGTAGTCGGTGTTACCGGTGTTACATGGTGGTCGGGCACACATCGATTACATTACATACCCACCGCCCTCACCTTCATTTTGCTTTTTTTACAGAAATAAAACCCATTTAGTTCATTTTGGCATATCAGCGCCGTGTTATCAATACAACGGACAATGGACGCTGCAAACTGACCGTGAATGCATCCATATGGAGTCTCAGCTCAGAGTAGCAGGTGTGATATTTCACGCACACGGGACGAGAGAGAGAGAGAGAGAGAGAGAGAGAAAGAGAGAGAGAGAGAGAGAGTTGTCAGACAAAACGATGCGAAGTGAAAAGCAAAAGCGCCTATTTGGCAATATTTCAGATTTAAACCCAATACTACAAGGGATTCATAATGTTAATTAGGCCATTGCTGTGCGGAGGACGGAGCGCTCACAGCTGGTGTGCTGGACCGGAGAGGCCGGACACACCGCCATCCGACGGTAAAGATCAAAGTAAGCGCGCTACACGTGTCCGGTGTAATCGGTAACTCCGGTGTTGTCACGAGTTTATTAACCGGTGGGAACATTTCCTCACCGTCACATCCCTACCCCCCCGACCAGGACCTTCTTGAGGGGTAAAAAGGCCCCGGAAAATATCCCCGGAACTTAATTTAGACCCGGGTCCCTGAAGTCGAAACGCAATGAGTTCCTCAAAAGGTTCTTCCTGCAGTCAAAACAGGACTAAAGTACTAGTAAAGTTTAGTCTTGGTCATCACACTTGCGTGAGAATGCCTTCTGACTTAACTGACTGACTAAAGGTAGACATG
>CAKAOI010045348.1:0-29167 GCA_916701655.1 Sebastiscus albofasciatus
GTAGTTTCTGGTAAACTTCTGCTAAAATTGATTAGTGGTAGAGATGGTCTGCTAGTTAGAAAGACCTTCACAAGCTTCACAGCTGGATTCTTGTTAAATGTGCCCTTGAACAAGACACATACCCCACTGAGAGGACATATGAAGATTACAGCTATGTCGATTATGGGGAAAAATACAGTACATCTCAGGTCACGATGTAGGAAGGATTCTGTCGGCACCTGCTGCTGGATTTACAGCTTTAAACCATTGGGAAACACACTGCAGCAGGGATGTGTCATAAGGCTGACAACAGGCCTTCAGTCTTTGAGTTAAAACTCCCTTTTGGCCTATTTCCTCCCATACTGTCTGTCTTTTAAGGCCAGCCTCAAATAGATGGACAGAATGTTAAGTGAACAAGTAATTTAAGGCTTTCATTTTCAAGTTTCTTTCATATTTTCATATATGCCAGCAGAATTTATGTCAGCGCAGATGATTGGAAATTGTAGGATCATATTCTGCATTTTGCACAGGGCTGACACTTTCAGGGTTATAAAGTTCCTTTCCCAGTGGATTTACACACTGCCATGAATGCTAAAAAATGCATCCATTGTGCTCGACGGAGGAGCCTGGGATCAAAGTGGGCTCCGAATTGTTGATTTACATTCACAGGAAAACATAGCTGACCTTGAAAGAGCTTTAAAATGGTGAAGTAGGGAAGGCTGAGGGGCGAATAGAGCGCAGGATTTGAACAGCCTGCCGGGAGAAAGCTGTAATGAAATCCAGACTCAAGGCAGCACTGAACTCAGGGAAAAGGTGAAGTTCATTCATTTGCACTCTAACTTGTGCCTATATATGCAGCACCTCAGGGTGTAGACCGCTTCTCTTTTAAAAGGTCTTATTCATCACATTTTTATGTAAACAAACAATACATCCACAGAGCGTTTAAAAAATTGCTTAATAAAAATATGACTTTTCCTGAAAAAAAAAACAAAAAACAACTGAATTAATCATTTATAATATTTTGGCGGGTCCAAAATTAATGTTTTGTATATCTCTGTGGAAGATATCTGATGTTTGGTTTATAACGAGGCTTGTGAGCCAATAGCAAAACGTCGATATTACGTGTTGTCTCTGTGTCGTCACTTAGTGTGGAAAAAAGAAACAGATAAATGGCTGAGATTGACGGTAAGTGTCTGGCAATGACTTGTCGTGAAGTAAATACAATGGAACGGGGTGGGGAGAATGTGACATCTAGTGGCTGAGAGTTATTGTTATTAATAGCACCTTTAATTTAACCCCATAATGTGTAGAAAACATCCCCCCATCTCTTTTTAAATATTGAAATCATAACTAGAATATAATGATAAAATCTCAGTATGATACATTTACTGAGTAGAAGAAATAAACAGTACAGTGTTCTTGTAAATGGTATTAATGTATTAACTTTTAGCTGAATCACATTGCGACAACAGGATCTTATATTAATATTCTACAAATATCTTTCTAGACAAAGCTGCAAGCAGCACAATCGGGGACCAAGCAAACAGCTTGCTCCGAACAGGCATGCACTTCGAACGGCTTCTCCACCAACATAGTTACATGACTCTTTTAAAGTGGGATTTTTACATAAAATTATATATATATATATATATTAGGATTTTATTTGAAAATATCCTTAATATCATGATAATGACCACATATTGTTTTTTAGATCTGAAGCACCACATGTTGTACTGTTAACTCCCAAACTCATTCACATTTAGCAGGCTGCAGATTCCCCATAAGCAGGAGCTGTTAGCTGTAAATTTACTTTACTTTGCCTTCGCATCATCACTGTGAACAAATAACACAAATTCAGGTAGCCGTCACTAACTGACCGATAACTATTTGAATGTGCATACTGGCATGCTAGAATTGTATTAAGAGCAATCAAATCTACCCTTTAATACAGAATGCAGTATTTTCCTTTCATTTAGGAAGCATCTGTATGAAGAAGAAACTTGCTGTGATCACACCAGAAAAACAAAATGTTTTATTACTTCATCTAGAAGTATTAATGCTATAATAAAACTACCGTTACTCCTCCTGAACCTCAATAACTCTGCTGCTGTGGCGATGACCATGCACATGTTCTGTGTTCTGTGTTACATCGACGACACTGAGTGTCCTTGTTAAATTTATCAGCTCTGAGGCGCAAAACTGCAGGAGAAAGTTCTCCAATCATTATAGCCTCTCCTCTAAGGCTGCCCTTCACTAAATTAATTCTTAGATGACATTTTTAACAGTAATTAATCTCAAATATGTCACTTTTTTTCGATGTAATCACACTATAGGCTCACCTGCTTATTACAAACCCCAGCATTTTTGTGAATATTATTGTGATGCGACCTTAAAAAATACCCCAACAACTGATTAGTCAGCTAACTGGCGAAGAGGACGCAGCTCTACACGCCTTCCATCTTGTTTATTGAAGCAAAAACTGCTGATTTCACCCTGAACTGCACACAATATACAATGCCGAGTGAACGCCTTTTACGAACGCCATTTATTTTCAGTGCTCGCCTGGCTGCAGCTTTGTTCGCCTGTTTGAAAGGTGGAACACAATCAGACCGAAAGTTTCATCCAGGCATTACTCTTCAGGGATTCAGAGGATGAGATAAAAGACATTCAGTTTGATTTCTCGTGGGGGAAAAAAGTTTGGGTTGGAATTCTTGCCATCCTCACACTGTCCAAACTTCTGGCAACACGTCTTCTCTGGGCCTCGGGGTGTTTTCAGAGGGCAGGTGGCTCCTACAGCAGGGATGTCACAGTCTTCCTCAAGCCTTTGGATGCTGAAGGCAACAGGGACAACATATCGGTTTGCCACATGCTGCATGATGAAATCCACACTGCAAGAGTTGATTTCTTCTCCATTGCGTGATCCACATAAGTATTAAGTTGTCCTTATTGATTAGAACTTGTCCTTCAAATCACACATTGAAATCCTGGTTTCCAAGCGGAAAACAAAAATCGGTGTTATTTTTTAGAAACAAATCCTGTTTCTCCCTCCAGGCAAGGAAACATTTGATTTCGGCAACTTTTTTTTTTTTTTTTACCTTTATTGGATTACGGTGATCTGCTCTATATGAATGCACCTGACCAGTGCCAAAAGAAGCGGGATACTGTGTACCACATTGTGCTTTATGTTTTATTACTGGCTGTGGAAATCTCATACACCACTGTACCCTGCATGCTGCTGCTAAATGGCCATCTCTGTATGTCCGCAGGCTTTCACAATGGTTGGCTCTTATATATATAAATCGCTCCTTGGACTGGTTCCTTCGTATCTGTGTACATACATGTGCACGAACCGCAAGCAATATGGCCTGCGCTCTCACAATGTTCTACTGATGTTGGTCCCAAAGGTTAGAACGGATCTAGGCAAAAAAGCTTTAAAATACGCTGCTCTTTCTTCCTGGAATGATGTACATCTCAATGAGTTTTACCTGGTTAAAATAAAGGATATCCTGTATATAGATGCTTATTTTTATGCCTCTGTGCCAGCGACAGCCGTGGACGGATGCATTATACTTTCAAGTTGTCCGTCCGTCCGTCCATCTGTCTGTCCAGATTTTGGTGGTCAAGGTCACTTTGACCGCACGTCCGTCCCATTCTTGTGATATCTCAGGAACGCCATGAAGGAAGTTCTTCAAATTTAGCATAAATGTCCACTTGGACTGCTTAGAATATGGTGGATGAAGGTAAAGGTCACGGTGACCTCAAATAAACACATTTTTGGCCATAACTCAAGAATTCATATGCTAAATTACAACAATTTCACAGAAATGTCTAACAGGTAAAATGTGATGACATTTTGACAGACATGGAGGTAAAGCAGAGACATACAACCGTAATGCGGTAACTCTAGTTTTTTTTTTCCCACAGTTGTTTTGGCACTCTATAACTTTGCACAAAAGAAGGCTCTTATTTCTCAACGTCCTCTGTCCAATAAATGCTGAATTAATAAAAACTCCCTTTCTATTTGTTACTATATACAGGTAAAAAGAGACCAAATGGACAAGCTGCATTACAAAACACATACTTTGTTTTTTTACTTTTAATACGTACTTCAGCTGCCCTTATTAAGAGTGTACTATTACATGCGCACACAATTGGGACATACTACTTTGTCATAACATTGCCGCTTGCACTGTCATCTGTCATTGCGGCTTCTGTCAATGAGCCATCACCAGGCTGTCATCTGTCTCTCGGCGACACCTGGAAGCTGTTTGACATCCTATACTGTAATTTTATGATGTTGGTCTGTTCTGTACACACGACATCTATTGCATGTCTGTCTGTCCAGAGAGGATCCCTCCCCGGTTGCTCTTCCTGAGGTTTCTTCCATTCTTAAAGGTTTTTTTGGAGGAGTTTTTTCTTATCCAAAGAGATGGTCAAAGGACAGATGGTGTTATACGCTGTAAAGATTGTAAAGCCCCTTGAGACAAATTTGTGATTTGTGATATTGGACTAGATAGATCGACTTAACATTGACTTTTTTTTCCACTGCAATTACACTGCTGTGTTTACTACAGATACAGAATCATTGCCCCTTCTGGGCCCATGGACTGTGATTCTCTTTTGTTTTCTTTTCGAAAAACAAATAACCATGGTTTAATTTGCAGTTGCAACAAGTCTCCAAGCCGCCACATCTGGCACCATCAAAAGAAGGGAATTGACTGCAAGCAAACATGCAAAAGAGACTTAAATAAACCGGCTGGATTAGTGTGTTTGCTCTCACGCCTGACCTACCAGCCTCTGTGTATGCAATGTGTATGTACCCTGACAGCTCGAAGTTCTCATTATGCTCCGCACATCCCACAGCTTTGTTATAGGCCTAGAGATGCAGGAAGTGGTTATGCTTGCAGTAACTATAGCCACAGTTTTCTTAAAAGGTGCAAGAGCTGGCCAGAATTTTTGTTTAAAACATAAACTAAATGAACTTTATCAACAGAATATGAAGAGTTTACAGTGTTGATGTAATGTTAAAGACATCTATGTATTGTGTTGCAGAGATATCTACTGAAATGAGCATGCTAACCAGCTAGCCCTGGCCCATCCTGTCTTGTGATACCACTTAGTACCTCGATGTGCGATAGTGAGTCACTGTAGCGTTCCAGTCTGCCCTCAGTCCAACATGACGTCAGGACGTTTCTGGGCGTCAACCTCTATAAAAATGTAGCAACCAGGTGCCAGATCGTACTCACGCATCCAAGAGGAAGCTACGAATATGGCGGACACAATGCCAAAGAACACAAATATAGCAAGGGGAAATGCCAAACAAAGCTTGTTCCAAAACGAGAGTGAATCTGGGGTTAGCTTTCACCTGCTGGCGAGCACCTAAACCCTCGTTGAGTCGGGGAGGAGGGGCCAACTTTGGATGTTGTGTTTCCAAAACACAACCAACAACACATCTTTAAAAAATAAAGGCATTAAAACCATAGACTGTATACAGTATAAGAAGTGGACGTAGAAGTGACACGAGAGGGTGGAGCTAAGTACAACTGAACGCTGAATAAGACATTTACAGGCGACCAAAATTTTACAATTAACTTCCATGAACTGAAAACACACTGTGAAAGGGTTAAAGTTGTAAGACGAAAACACAGACAACTCCCAGACCGGACAACGCCGTGGTAGCGACCTGTCAATCACAAGGTAGCCATGTCCTAAAGCATCCCCTCCTTTATGGTCTATTTGACTCTAAATGGGACCATAATTTACTAAATGAACATCATGCTGTATTGAAGAAGACTTGAAACTAGAGATTGAGACCATTAACTCATGTTTACAATGTTTACTGAGGTAATAAATCAAATGAGAAGTAGGCTCATTTTCTCATAGACTTCTATACAATCAGACTTCTTTTTGCAACCAGAGGAGTCGCCCCCTGCTGGCTGTTAGAAAGAATGCAAGTTTAAGGCACTTCAGCATTGGGTTCACTTTTCAGACCTGGATTTGCCCACTGATTAAAACTAGATTTTGACACAAGCTTAGATAACTAATGAATTCCCTACGTTGCAAATAATGACATTACCAAAACCAACTGACATATAGTGAAGCAGAGGACCTGAGGTCTCAGGGCTGCCCACTTTGCCGGTTAATAAATCAACAACTGTGTGTGGCGAGGAAAAGTAGAAGCAAGAAAAAGTCTCATGGTTACTGTGACACTGAAAATTGTCCTTGTTTCTACTCCAAACACAAGAATCAGCAAAGTTAACACACACCAGTGGCAGATGTCATACATCAAACCACCCACACACCCCATTGTGTTATATGTAAGCCTGTACACCAGCAGCGTCAACTCAAAAGGGCATGCCACTGTCCTATTTCCTGACTTTGATGCGCTTCAGCTGTCAAGAAACACAGCACTTTCATTAAATTTGCTCCCCGGATGGCCATATCCCAGCTACTGTACCTCGCCTACTTCTTTCGTCTTTATAACGAGTCCAGTGTGTGCTACAGGCATCAATCAACACACATTAATGACACGGTGCTCAGCTGGGTTGCTAGTGTGTGTTGCACTTAAGGGACTGCTGGTAAACACAGCGACACTATAGCTTACAGCCTTCAAGAACAGCAGAGGTAGTAGACATGTCAATAGTTTCTTGATGCTATCAAGTTGCTCATTTAAAGACACAACAGGATATGGAGGAGACGAACCCTAGATACTGGTTCCACTTGTTAGCAAAAATACTAACACACTGGTGTTTATTAAAGAGGAAATGTTGGAGCTGTTGCCTGCACAGCCTTCTGTTCTCACCACCACAATGATGCAATCACAATTTTACGGTTTAAAAATAGGGTTTTAAACCAATATGACAACGATTCAACCAAAACAGACATCTCCTCTGGCCTGTGAAAAGATGCGACGTTGGCTTGCCGCTATAGTATGCGCATGTGTGTGTGTGTTTATATGTGTGAGTATCGCAGCTGCCTGGATTAATAAAGTCTATTTTGGCCAGACCGCTGAATCTAATGAAAAGGTATAAAGCTCCCCCATATACCCGGCTTAATGTTCTCTATATACCACTTTAGACAGTAAATCCAGGCCATTGCCACCATATAAATGGCTGTTAATGCCGAGATGACTTTTCAAACCTATGAACCTATTCAGCTAAATCACAATAAAGTAACACTTCAGTCAGGGAAAAGCACCTAAGAGAAAGTTTGAAATAAATTGCTTCTTTTCCCCTCTTTGATGACCTGTCACTTTGAAATAATAGTATTGGGGTTTTGAATAGCTTCCGAGAGTAAAAGAATGAGGATGCACAAATATATCTAAACACATTTCCGCTCAAGTGAGACGTAAAGAAGTCGTCGCAACAGCGGGAATTATTATGGCGTATTGAGTATTTTCAAGGGGCCATTAATAAACACCGTTGACTTAATGCACCACAATAGCAAATTAAAGGACAGAAAATAACGCTAAGAGAACGGTGGGAGCAGTGAGGTGGCAGCAAAGCCTAAAAGGTTAGAAGCACTACAAAGCAGAGTTGTGGACTCGAGTCACATGACTAGGACTCGAGTCACAAATTTGATGACTTTAGACTTGACTTGTCAAAATAAAAAAAAGACTTGCAGCATGACTTGGACTTTAACACCAGTGACTCCAATTGGACTTGAGCCTTTTTGACTTGGAAATACTTGATACCTTACCCCAAGTCCAAAGATTAAAAAGTATTTAAAAAGTGTGTGCACAAAAGGCGATCCACTGCCCAGAACCGGAGGTCACTCGTCGGAGAAGTTGGGTTTATTTACTTTTTGAGAGATCCTTTATGGTTTTGTTTGGGAAGAGGAATTACTTGTGGGGGGAAAAACTTAACAAACTTCATTTTTATCTTTTGTTGTTTATTGCTGATCCACTTTGTTTAAACCAATCTGACACCATCCAATCAAGTTACATGAGAAAACCATGAACGTTACATTACTGAGCGCCAGGTACTCTGTTGTTCAAATGGCAGAGAGCACATCACGACTTGTTTAGGACTCGAAACTCAATGTTTAGGACTTGGGACTTGAATGCAAAGACTTGAGACTTACTTTTGACTTGCAAAACAATGACTTGGTCCAACCTCTGCTAGAAATTAAGCCTCCTCAAAGTTCAAGGAATGAGCATGATAATCAATAGATATGTGTGCCCCACGCAGATAAAGTTGTATTAAGATATTACACTGATCTCATTTATTCTGAATTTAAATCAGGATATCTGGGAGACTGTGTTTTAGGCCTTTCTGACAAATAAAGGGAACTGAATGTGACATTATTTGCATGTTGTTAGAGAATATAAATAGTGGAGCATCTGCCAAAAATGGGGCTTAATGACATTTTCCGGATTTGAAAAAACTATGTAGAAGATGTTAAGACTTCGCTATAGTAAGTTATAGAAAGACAGTCTTCTTAAAAGTATTTAAACATCAAATCAATTGTCTTTGCCACATTCAAAACTCCCAACATGCCCTTCAACCTATAAGCAACAAATTGTGTTGTTTGTCAGTGCCTTGTTTTCTTAACTTGACTTTTTTATAAAGTTATTTCACACATGAATGAAGTAATTTAATTTTTTATACACTACTATGCACCGGTTTTCCTCTGAGGACATTTTTTCAGCACTTAAAAGCCAATAACTGCAGCATGTAACTTTTTTCAACACAACTGCAGTGAACGTGACTTAATAAAGTTGCAAACATGTAAGGAAACATTACCAGCCTCCCGCTGACAGTGATGGATTACATTCATCAGTGCAGCAGCAAGTCTCTGAGCAATAGGTTCTTTAAAATAATGGGACCTTGTGACTACAATGAGAAAAACCGCAGCTTCTCACGGTGGTAAACTGTGAGCTGAGCCTTTTCATGAGCATTAGGATAAAATGCATTTCACTTAATATCCTTTAATGTGAATTTATGCCGTGGGTTGTGTTTACTTTCCCTGCTGAGCCTGGATTTAAGCTACTTTTTCATTCCTGCATGCACCTGGAGCTGTGCCAGACCCCATACTGGAGTGGAGCAACAGAACAAGCCAGAATAATAAAGTTAATTATTTTATTTTAATTTGGTTGCCCTAAACGGGAAAAATAAATGGGGGGTGTGTTTGAACTTTTATTGGGTGTTCATTGCAGAGAATATAGACAAAGACAAAGTATCTGACTTTCTCCTGACCTGTTTAAAGTCCAAAAAGTGGGACTTTGGTGCACTGTTGGACTTTGAACAGGTGTAAAAGAAAGTGTGAAACCTGTCTTTAAACTTTAAGCTCATACCTTATTCAATGTTTCCAAAACTTTTTGGGGACCCACTTTTTAAAAATGACCAACCAAATTCACAATGGACCTCATGAGAAGGGCGAATCTGTGCATAATTGAACGTTCCTGACCATTTTTACTGCCATTTACACATCACTTTATATTATCTTGAAAAGGTAAATCAGTCATTTCGAAGAGATATACGTTTAATGAATCACAACGTTTGTTTAATGCATGTGTTATTGAAAACATAAATACTTAATAAATGAGACCAAATAAATACATTTAGGCGGAGTTAACAGGCTCTAGTTTTTTTTTATCTCATCAGTAAACCAACAGAATGAACGCCATATCCTTTTATATTAGATTCAATGTTATAATTATGACAACAATACAAACATTCAGGCTCTCTCATGTGCCTCAAAGGTGTACTGCAGATATAATATTAAGACTATGAAAAAAATTCTATAATAAAATCCCCCGCAACCCAGACCTGTGTGTCCTGACCCAGTCTCTGGGAATGACTGCCTCATATCGTACCATGTTGTCGTGAAATAGGTGCAGGAAAGACTAAATGACCTGATAAAGTAATTGAGCATGGAGATGTTGTCAGGTGCAGCTTTTCCAACTAGAGCATCTTGAAGGAATAATTCATACACTACACATCCAGAGGGAAGATGGAGTTTTGTCTTATTGATTCACACACAGAAAGACGTTGGCATTGTGAATAAAACACTAGAGAAGATTAACAGCACAGTTTACTTCACAGAAAAAAAACATGGCGGACGGAGTAAATGCACAGGAGCTACAAAAACTGCCATCAAGTTGCTCTGCAGCCCACTAGAGGGCGATGGAGGGAACACCTCTCAGGAATACCAGGTACTTCAGAGGTCAGCAAAACTTTTTGCCAACTTTTCTGTGCAAATGCACCAAAAAAGGCAACTCATTGGAGAATCAGTGACGATGAAATTTGAGCTCATGTTTGGACAAAGTCTTCCTGAGGGAACAGAAATTTCCTTGTGAGTCATTTGACTAGACTGGAAACATGTCAAGGCCGTTTTCCCCCCTCTGAGCAATTACTGCTTTTTCTCTTTGTAGTCCACCGTCTCTGATCCGGCAAGATGTAATTTTTTGCTCTCTAACCCCGGCTTTAAGGATGAGTTGGTTTTCCAAAGCTCCCCAATCAGTCTGGCTCACTGTATCTGAGCCTCAGATCTCTAAACTAACCAGCAACTCATTAATGCAGTCTCTCCAGACGTGCTTATCAGCACATGCACAGACATAAGCATGCGATGTCACACACACGTACACACACAAACACACAGTGTCAATAATGCGTCCATACAAATCAAATGCACGGTCACACACACCTACATGCTGCATATAGTCACAAAGGCTATAATGCATGTTTAGACAAGACCGTGTAATTATACATCATCACAGGCATAAAAGAGAGTATTACAAAGACCGGCATGAAGTTGCCTGCTTACATAAATTCCAGACACACACACCATGGAAAGAAGGTCCTTGCTAATAAGCCAATGGGGGTAAGCTTTCAATCTGCATTCCCTCTTTGTTTACTTGATGTAACTTCTAATTAATCATGTTACCACCAATTAATCATTTGCCTTTGTTGAACACTGCCACCGCAAGCCAAACCACTAAATCTGTGAAGTACAGACCACTTTCTGTGTGGAATGGAGCCATTTCTGGGCTTTAGCAGGGTTTTATTTTGAAGATGGCTGGATTGTTCTTAGAGAACAGAGAATGTGCTTTTTTAATACTGTATAAAAAAAATAGGACATAAAGAGAGTGACATGGAATAGGATTGGAGTTAAGACATTCAGTATTATGCTACTTAAAGCTGAAGTAGGCGAGATCGGAGCAAATATGATTAAACAAAGTTATTTTTATAAAACAGTTACTATATCGTGACAGTAGTACATGAAACAGGTAACCTGAAAAGAATCATGTGCCTCTGTGTCCTCCGGTGCTCCTAACGGCATCTACAAGATTTGACAGACCGCAGGAAAACAAGCAGTAAGAGCTGATCTGAGGTCCGCTGTCCAGCTGCTGTCTATGAGAGCCGGCTGTCAATCAATCGTGAACTCCGACCAAACGGTCAAACTAGGCAGCGCTGATCAAATATGAATCGATATTATGTTACGTTAATGCCTATTTCTCTCCTCAAATGTTTTCAGAATCATCTTGTAGTGCACGGTTTAGCTGTAAAATGAGAACGTTTGTGACGCGGCAGCCATTGTGAAATCTGCTGAAGGAACATCAAGTTCCGGTCACATGACCGGAGCACAGCCAATAGGAACGCTCAATAGGAACGCTCTCTCTCTCAGTGAAATGACCTGTGATTGGTCAAAGTCTCCTGTCACAGAGTAGATTATCTAAAGCCTGAGAACAGAGCCATGAGGAGGTGCAGAAGTCTAGTTATCTCTCAGAACACTTGAATTACAATATGCTGAAAGGTTATTATGGAATTTTTGCCCAATGATGCCAGAAATATACTGCCTACTGAAGCTTTAACTACAGTAAAAGCAGAACTAGGGTTGTATATTGGAAAGAATCTGGCAATACGATACGTATCATGATACAGGTGTAACGCTTCAATTGTGATATTGTAAGCAGGGCGATATATATTGCTGAAAACTGTCATAGTATAAAGACACATCACCATATGTAAAAATCAGAGTAAAAAAAAGTCACTATGTGAAATGGCTACTATGGGGACTAACATCATCACACATGAATACAGTTGGACTAATTGGATCCACAAAAGTCTCAGCTTTACAGTGATACCCAATTTATGTAGTTCTAAGACTGTTTAGGGACCCCATTATGCAGAAATATTCAAACACCATTTACAAACAGGCGGAAATAACACATTTGTACTGCATGCAAACAGCTACTTGGTCTTTGCCCCACACTGCATGGAATTAGCATAAAATGGGCATGTCTGTAAAAGGGGAGACTTGTTGCACCCATTTGCATTTAAGAAGTCAAGGGACCCCTTTGAAAATGGCCATGCCAGTTTTTTCCTAATTTTGGAGCGTTACTTAGCCTCCTTCAGGACATGCAAGTATGACATGGTTTCTACCAATGGATTCCTTAGGTGTCTCTCTAGGTTTCTAGTTTCATATGATGCCAGTATCTTCACTCTAGCTTTAAAACTGAGCCAGCTACAACCTCCGAAAGACAGAATAGCTGCCGGGTCCACCGGCGGGTCGTCAGATTTTTAAGAGGTTGATTAAAAATCGATACAGCGTTTTGGGGAATCAATACAGTATCGCAAAACATAATATCACGACACTCATGTGTATCAATATTTTCTTAAACCCCTAAGAAATACCAAGATATAAAATTTCAAGAGGCGATGGTATACAATGCATTCACGAAACACTTCTAGTTATTAAGTTATTGAATACAAAATGTGCCCAAACACTTGTAATCTTTGAAGATGAACTGTCAATAACTTGTGTGTGTCCGTGTTGTGCACAGTCCGTGTGCTGTGCTGTGCTCTTCTATGGATTGCAGAAGGATCACAGTTCTTATGTAAATCAATTTTTTTCCCTCCAACCCTAAAATTGAAAGGCTCTCATTGTGCAGAAAAGTTATATTATTATAAGGTATATTATAAATGTATTTGATTATTATCACAGATATCATTAGAGACATCAGCAGGTAAGCAGCATTTTAATATCATAGTTGGTCAGGACGGAGATTATTTTAATTATTTTATAAACTATTGGGCTTAACGTGTATATACTGTTTATGTTTCATATCATATATGCTAAACCAAGGTATCATATTTCATAGTAAATGCTTATAAAACATATCACATTTTACGTGCAACAGGTTTACTGTTAAGTTTGTTAGTGTAATGTTTAATGTATAATGCATCACAAATGTATCACATTCTACATGCTTATTATAAGAAGATATTACAATTCATATGCTCATTTTAACAACATGATGTATCATCATTACAGATGTTTAAGACACCAACAAGTGGATAAAATCAAATAAAGTACTTTAAAGCTATTATTCCGTACGGTTAATGTACTCATCTTCCACCACTTGGTTCAAGGAGAGCAAAACTTACCGAACCATATTACAGGGGACAGAAATAGCTTTTTTATTACATCATAAACACATAATGACCATATTACCTGCAGTATGTGTGCAAGAAGTTCATCGGATGGCTGATAAATAATAACAATAACTTAACCATTAACTGGCATCTGCTGAGATTTCTGCCAGACACGTGTACAGAAGGAGATACAGTCTATGTTGTTGCAGTTTCAAAAGGTTACACAGTGATCACATATTTTTGAACCCATCATTAATACGACCATTTAATAACCTCTTTCAAACATATCTCCTCTGATATTTCTTTTCAGCACTGTTACATTATCGAAATATTCTTTTTTAACCTGAGAACTAATGTTCACAAGGTCGAAATCGTTCATCCACATTCTGGCCAACGAGCCTCTAAAATGGCTCCATATTTCTTCCTCTCTGTTGGAAGCGACTCTTGGCTGCAGCGCTCGTATATTCTCCCCAAAAATCAATAGCCGAGGCCGGCTCGGCTCGACAACTTCTTCTCCTCTCTCGTCTGAGATATGAGGCCTAGCGGTCAAAAGTCAGCTCAGTGGACGACTCCAAGCGTGAATTCAATAAACTTGAGTCAAGTCGGATCTCTTCAGTCCGTTTCTTTTTGCCCCTCTGTCTTTGCCCTTATTCTCCCCTTTTATCTCCGTGTGAAGGAAGCACTGAGGGAGCGAACGTCCGTGGGGACTAAAACTCATGTCCTATCACATCCTTTTCAACCGTAGACTTTTCACAAGGGGTTTGTCTCAACATCAGCAAGGAACTTTTTATATTCTCTACAAGGCCTTTCAACCCTTTGTGGCTGGTACAAGTCAGACTATGCTTCTGTAATATCAATCGCAAGTTTCAGGACCTGGATGTACTGTAAATTTGAATGTGGGAGACTGGAGGATGAAAGTGGGATAGCCCCATTGGGATACTGCCTCAAACTCTGCATTTTCATTCACAGTTTATAACATCCCTTGGGGTTTGCAGTGTTGAGATGATCCGTCTGATGGTTGTAATCCACATAAACCCCGAATTCTATATGTTTTACATGAACACTATGAATAATGTTCCTTATATAGTTTATATCATAACACTAAAAGGCAAACTGAGGACCTACTCCTCATAATATCAGGCTCTGGTTAGCAGACAGTTCAAATGAGGACACGCTGCTAATTGGAAGCTTTACAGTTCAGATGCTGTGAGAGGCCTGAGGTTTAGTGAAGGCAGCCAATCTGATGTCGAGCTGTGATCCAATTCCTTAAGTTAGTTTACAATTGCCTGCAACAAAAACGTCTAAAATAAACCACTCAAATAACACATGATCTTATTACTTTAATGAACATACTTGTGCATGAATTAGAGCTCCATTTATTCTTCTTTCCTCCCATAACCTCAGTATGACACCCTCTTTTTTAAACACTGGGCACAATTATATATATATTTATTACCCAGAACTAAGCCTCTGAGGTGGTGAAGGGACTAAACTGATCCTCTCAGGGAGCATTTTCTGCCAAGGTTGTCTACCAACCCGCCAGCAAACTCTTTTGATCAAATGATTTAGGTTGTAGACGGTTAAGGGCAGGGTTAGGGGCTATGGTTAGATTCAGAGTCCAGTAAAAGAGGCAGGATTTACGTCCAGCCTGGGAGGCTAAACTCCAGACAAAATATCCCCCTCAAGTCCTCAAGGCAGAGGTTCCTTCTTAACCATGCACTGACCCCCAACAAGCTCCGCCAAGGTAAAGCACAAATTGCGAAACTCTTGCGAGATGGTAAAAGTTAGGCATTGAACTTGAACGGTTAAGGTCAGGCAAAAATCTACTTCAAAATTTGAAAAAGAACCTGCATACGCACAGCTCCACAACACTGGGTGGCGAGGCACATCAAGGAAGAGAACGATGCCGGCGCTCCAGCTCCAAATCAGCAACAGCTTTGGGCTGTCAGATGCTACCGATATCAACTGTAGAGTCTCCATCTTTCCATAAGATCTTTAATAATATCCTTATGATGCATAACATGTAGGGAACCGTGTCTGACAGAAAAAAACATTTGCTACCTCGATATAATTAAGAGCTGTAAAGCGGATATTGCGTCTGTCATTCCTGCCTGCAGAGTTGCCGTAGACGAGGCTGTGCCATGACGGTATACATTCAAAGGAAGGTGTACAGTAGGCTACGCGCCCTCTGGGAAATAGAACCAACATGCGCAAGGAATCGTAAAGGGATTTTCATTTCTGATAACGCAAAAGTACTCTAACAAATTACTTTTCCAAGTAGGTAATGCTGTAACGTAACAAGTTACTTTTTTAATGGCAGTGAGCATGACGTCTCTGGACGACCACAGCGATTCAGAGCTGGTCATCACACAAACCAGAGTTGGTGATTGTTGGAACAGTGGAGAGGCAAACCAAGGCGGTTTTGGGGTGTTTTATTTTGTATGACGAGTTTCAATGGAAGTGTGTTTTACAATGAGATACCGAGGCAATATGTAGGAGCCAAATGGGACTTTTGCGTAAAGTTTTAGGCTGCGGAGGATGTTTAAATTTGTCCAGATTTTTTAAATATTTAAAATAGACTAAATAGAACCATGAATCAGCCAGTGCGATTATACAACAGGACAAATTCTTAATGCAATTCAAATAGAGGCATTGCCATTTACATACACAGCACCAGCACACACTGTGACTCATATCAGAGAGATGACAGGATCTCATTTGTCCTGCATGTATTCGTTCTTGGAGTGCCTGCGGAGCGAGTGGGTGAATCCACCTTAAAACTTACACGGACAAAATTAATGAATTCTGGATGGTGACAGAGGAAAAAGAAAATGGCCCAAGAAAGAAAAGGAGGAAACTTTTGAATTTGGCCTCGGGAGACTGTCATGACACTTTGATGAATGTCTTTTGCTCGGAGAGGCACTAAAACTCAGAGACAGAGGGATGATCCTGAGAAGGTTTCCAAGCCTCGGGGCCGAGACCCACCAGGCAGCCGCACCAAGATGTTAGCGGGGGCTGCGATATGATTCATGTGATCTGAATGGAATTTGTCTTGTTTCTAAGATTGGCGACAAATGCGTGTTCTGCTTTAATGAAGTATTACTAATTTGTAGCCACAAGCTGTCGAGATAATGAATATTTGCAGATTTCAGAGGTGTGTGGTAATTAATTCGGCAAAGTAGCAAAAACATAGGAGATAAAAACCTAATGTTCATATTTCACCACAGCTTCGTTTTCACGAATCTGTGAGGCGTTGAGCATCAGTGCTGTGAGCAGCGCTGGGCCAATGCTCAGTGTACGTCGGGGAACAGAAAGACAGACTTATAATAAGTCTGTATCAGATACAACATGTCCCCGATGGTGATGAAAGGATGTCTCATTCGGTTTCTGGGTCTCACCTTATCTCTGAATCACATGCATGCACACTTTCTGTTAAAACCCATTTCTGGGCTGATGCGCTCATTCGTGTTTGTCTAAATTACTTGCCTGGTGTTTATGCTGTGCTGGCTCGCAAAGAGCAGTGAATAAAGGAAATGATAAGAGAGAGTGAGGCAGACAGGAAGAGAGAGAATAACATGCCATAGCATTGTGTAATTATTACAAAGTTCCAGCTGGGCTCAGTGTAATTTTGAGATAATGAGGATTAAAGTTTTCACCTCACACAGACCAAAACAAGAAGAAACTTTTTTAATTAATGGTTTTCAATAAAAAAAAACCTAGCTGTTTTCAAATCTATCCTCAGCCGCATTGGAAGGTGTTTATAGGGAAGTATGCTGAGTGCACAGAACACCGCAAAAAACTAAGTATATTATTATCCTGTGTCGACAACTATTAGATCATTCTTTTTAATATGTCAATATGAAACATCAATCTTGCTCCGTAGCAGATGAAAGCCTTGCAAAAAAGAAAATACCCCCAAGACAGTTTCTCTTTTATCATGTAAATGTCCCGAAACAAGCTGACAACTTTATCAGGAAAATAGAAAGTCGGGTGGATTTCTGCAAACCGATAAGCAAAAATGATCTACACTAAGATGATTTCACTGGAAAAAACTGAACAAGGGAAATAAACCTGCCATATTTCTTGCAATACTTTGCCAAGTTTGTCGTTTTCTGCACAGTGACAACTCTGAGCAGCGCTGGCACTAAAGTACAAGCGAAATGGAAATAGAAACAGCGTGGGATGGTCGTTTCTAAAAGCACAGACGAAAGGCACTTTTTGAGATGACGTCTAGGTTTCTTTCAGCTTCAGTTATAGTTTGTTTCAATATCATTATTGGTAGTATTGTAGTCGAAGAGTCGAAGGCCTGTGGTCAGCTGACTCAACATTTGAGAAATGCATGATTTATGGTCAGCCTTTGAAAAATTAGATTCAGTTGGGACGGTGAAAATCGCCAAATAAGGTCATTGCATAATACATATTCTCTTTCTGTGTGTACACAAGGCTTTGAAAATCTTTGCTATCAATTTAGACAGTTTCCTCGCTCTGCCAACAGGGTTCAATAACAGTCTTGGATAGCCTACTTAATGTTGCCTAAAGCCCAAATCTGTTCCTTTTATCCTAAAACTGCAGCAAAAATAAAGTTGCATCTGCCTTCTTTGTTGTGCAAGTAAAAGGTCTGCAAAGTTACAATGCCCAGGCCAAAGGGAGTTACTCTCCCTCACAGAAACACTGCTCCTGAACTGCCTGAAAACACCTTGATTAAAGACCTGCCTTTTCTTTTGTAACATAATGATGTCACCAAGTAACACATTTGCATAACGGCTAGTTTGGCACGCTCTCAAACAAAGCTGGTTAGAGCGATGCTGGAACAGAGCTCAAACAGAGGGTTCAGACAGAGGGGGAAAAGAGGTGCTGCAGCACCGCCAGTATGAGAAAAATAAAGTGCTTCTTTGTACATCAAAGCATGTAAACATGTTCAATTAGAAACCAAAAATGAGCATGATAGGTCCTCTTTAATGTACAGAGCAAATTTCACTGCAATCTGACCATTGACTTTTGAGATACAGCACCATGATGGGGTTAAGGTCACCAAAATTATTAGGACTTGTCCTCTCAGGAAATATGATTAATACAAAATGGTAATCTGCCCTGGAGAAGGGAATCTCATCCACCACCTGTCAGTGTCTAGGATTGGATGAATGGACCAACTGATCAACGTCAGTGTCCTCAGGCGTCGCTGCCATCATAAAAACCATAAATTCAGGCTTTCAGTCATTATTTTGCTCTTTAACTGCCATCAGATTTGTATTAGTGTATGTTGAGTCTCTACACTATGCAATATTCACCTACTCTGATGAAACTTTGCTTAAAAAGACATGTTCCGCCTCCCCCATCCAAAATAGAAACACACGCACACACATACAGGCACGCACACACACACTTCTGACCCTGTGCAAGGAACAGAAGGAGAATGAAAGACATAATGAGTCTAAGTGTGATGTAACATCGTCCCTGATGGTGAACAAAAACAAGCCCTCCTCTTTTTTTTGCTGCAAAAAACACAAAGTTGAATTTTTTTCTCTTTTCTCTGCAGAACACTCAAACTGATTCAAACAAATGCAAAGTTTTATGAAAGTATGCTAACACACAAACCTCCACACACACACACACACACACACGCATATACACAGTCTCCAATCGTAGTGCAGAAAATACCTCAATGTTTCTAGGTCAGCGGTAAGGAAAGTGCTAACGTGTGCGATGGCGTGAGGAGAGCGGTGCTCCGGGTGGACGGATGGATGATTCTCTTGGTTTGATGTTTGCGCTACACTGATGTTCAACTAAAAGGCCACCAAAACCAGATGTGCATCATGGGAAGTCTAATATGGATATCTGGATATTAGAGGGTCAAAAGCTGCAGAGTGTTTCTGGTATTTTGTTCCAAGATGTGATATGGAACCAAACGCACTACGTATTGTCAGATTAGCCAACAGGAGCTGTAACGGAGTAGGAGTAATGCCAATAAATGACCTGAAGGAAAGCATTAAAAGATCCTTAGGGAGTGTTGTTTTGGTCTGGAACAAATGAATTTAGACTGGCGACCTTTGATTCATATTCATGGGCTGTATATAAGAAGTAGACGTAGTCACCAGGACGTCACCCATTGGTCTGACGTTTTGAAGCCTCGAGTTCGGCATTTTGGCCGTCGCCATGTTGGTTTTTTGCAACCAGAGGTCACATGAGAGGGTGGAGTTAAGTACAACCGAACTTTGAATAAGATGTTTTCAGGTGACCAAAATGTTATAATTAACTTTCATGAACTGAAAGCACACTGTGAAAGGGTTAAAGTTCTAAGACGAAAACACCCTCAGACCGGACAACACCGTGGTAGCGTCTTGTCAATCACAAGGTAGCCCCGCCCTAAAGCATCCCCTGCTTTATGGTCATTTTGACTCTAAATGGGACCATAATTTACTAAACAAAATGTAAGAAAACTATGTAGAGGAACGCATGTTGCCCTTAAATGCAAGCAAAGCTCTACCACCTCCTCAAGAAAACAGCCAAAATAGCAAAGAGAGTGAGTGTATAGCAGGAGGAGCTCTGCTGTTAAAATGAATATAAAAAGTTTAGTAAAGCAAACATATAAAGCAGAATATTTGGAGTAAAAACATCTTCGATTGCTTAGCTGAACATTAAGTTTTGACCAAATGTGTCCCATAATATTAGGCATTCGTTTCCTGTGAAGCCAAGAGAAGGATATTAGAGCAAGAAAACCAATATTTAATATGGCCCTCTGAAAAGAGACCTGCCCTCCCTAAATCAACACCAACAACACTCCAGGGGGATATATGCTAAACACCAATTTAGCTCAGAAGTATTAACCCGAGTGTGGCACTACTGAGGGCATCGATAGCCTAAAGCATCATGCATGTGCCAAACAAAAAACAATAAAGACATTAACTCAGCTGCTAGATTAAATTAACTCTCATTCAATACCAATACAAATAAACAAGAGGAGAGCAATAAAACCATTACATTTTTGGGGTTATGATAAATTGAATCTCAAAGGCCAAAACTCCAACCCTGAGCATTTTCTGTTGCCGTTACTCTAGGGTCCTATTGTTTCAGAATTTTCTATTGGAAATAAACTTTTACTGAGCTCCTCTCCGAGCAGAAAACTTGTAGCTGCTTTATTTGTTGCACCATGAAGGCTCGATGGCACGGTATCAAGTGCTTCACACAAACAGTTTTAAATTAGACCTGGAGCAGACCGAGGCCAGCAGCCGTGTTCTCCCATGCATCATCTTTGACGCACAATTATGAATCCCACTGCATTTCTTGGCAAGACTTGTCCTGTGTAGCTAGTTGAGGCAGAGATGATTGGTTAATGTTAGGGCATTGACCTCGAGTGGTTAGGGCCAGGATAGCTTACTGGTCAGGGAATAGGACCTGAACGAATCGGTACATCGCCGAACATGGACACCTGGCCAATCCCAGCACTTGAATGCTGCGCAGGGTTAGAAAAACAGGTGGATTTAGGGATGTCAAGATACTAGAAATTTAGTAGTCGATACCAATACCAGTGAAAAGATTCCAAATTCGATACCTCGGTAAAAAACAAAAGTAAAACAATAAATCCCATGTACTTCAACATATACTCATGTATTACCGTTTTGCATACTGGTTTTTGTTAGGAAGTTAAACCGCTAAACTACATCTCACAAGATTACATTCGAACACATCATGAAAACGCTTAACCTTCGGCCAATGCTCATTTTTACTGAATAGAGCCTGAACGCATTATAATGTAAATCAGTGGCACCTCCCGTTAACATTAGCTGTTAGCTCTGCAGGACTATGCTGCTTATAGGCTGCGAACAGCTAACGTTAGTTAGCTCTCGTCCTGCCAATTTTGACAAGGATTTGTTCACAATGTGGGCTTATCGGGGGAAAAATAGACTGAGTCCCCTGGATATGTCACATTGTGAGTCCCAAACACATTTTCTATCATGCCCGGGACACCGTTAGCTTCGAGCCCTGACCGTACCGTAGAAAGATGAGTACCATCACGTTTTCAAAACTTTGGCATTGACTTGGTACCTAAGTATCGGTTCTTGTGACATCCCTAGTGGGATTCATAATAGCACATCTCTCACTCTCTTTTGTCCTCCTCCCCATCGGGCCTGGACCCAACCAGTTGAGGACCGTCACGGTGGACCCCAAACATCTAATGCGACACCATGTTTTGACCCTGACTGACCCTCCAACATTGGCCCCAGATGCTGCATCGTCTCTCCCGGGAGCGATCGGTCGGAGTCTCGACTCAGTTTGTCCTGTATTTGTTCACCGAGGGAGCTCAGCTGTGGAGCAGTCTGCTGCGCACTGATGCCTTATGGTGAACTGGAACACGGACCCTGAATGTTTTTCCTCAGAATAAGACATGTTCTCACAATATGCCAAAGAAGTTTTTTCAGGGCTTCTTATGATAAAAAGTGAATAATTCATGTACAAGAACTGCCATTAAAATGATTTACTCATCTACCAAAGTCAGACTATCTGATTACATGTCACACTTACTCAAAAAGATAGCCAAGTCCCCTTACAAACCGATTTATCACATTCTGCTGTAATGTTCAATACATTTCATCTTAATTCTTATATTGATCTGGTCAAACTCTCATCTCTCAAATTCAGAAAACTGCCAAGACAGCTCTCTAAAACTGCTTGTTTTCATACCCCTACAGTACATGGGGCTTTCCATCTTTCTTTGTTAACAATTTGCATTCATTGCGAGTTCATGCTTTCCTGCTGAACTAAATTAAACACAAATCCTCACAACACCGGTATCATTTCTTTTTTTAACCCTTTGAACCCTGAAATAGAAATGGTCCACCAGTGCCTACATTTGTATTTTTTTAGTATCTTCAAATGCTTGATATCCCTAAAATCGGTACAACCTAAGCTAAAAGGCTATGTCAGTCAATAAATTATAATAATTGATAAAAGTATTGAAATTGCTTCATAGATAAAAAAAATCTGACATGTTTTTTCATAAAATGTTATTAAATAAACACACAAAACGTATTGATCCAAAATATTTCTAAATGCAGAAACTCATAAGTTATTTGACCCATGCACAATTTTTTGTTTTTGAGATATGCTCAGTTTTATAACCAGATCGAGTGCAAAGGCATTTTGATGGTTTTGTTAACGTAAAGTAACGTGATGACGTGAAAGACAGCAGCCTCAGCTTTCTGCTGCAAAAGGAATGAATGCTCTAGCTACTAGGTTTTTTTATTTTATATTGATTTGAACAGGATGATGCAAACAACGACATCCAGCGGGAGGTCCGTTTCTAAAGAGTTAAGCTGTCATTTTTATCTTGTCCCCAGCGTCCCATTTATGCTTATGAATTTGATGAAATTAATCCTTTTTTTTCTTTAATATTTCTGTTTTATCCTTGTTTTCATATCCATTATAATGGTACAATGATTGATGTACTGATTAATTTTATTATTTTGATTTCATCTGTATACTATATTGTTGATCCCTGATTCATTTCTTCATATTTTATCCATTTTATTTTACGTTATGGCATTATACGTTTTGTATCAGCTGTGTTGTATATTCTTAGTGCTGCTGCTGGTTTGTGCAGTACTATCTATCATGTTGTTTTGTTACTCATCTGTCCTCTTAATTGAGTCTTTTTTTGTTTCTGAATGTGATAAAATTATTTTATATTTGATTTGATAACTTTTTTTATTTTTAACGATTTTCACAGAATTCATTTTTAACAGAAGTAATGTAGAAAAAGAGAGAGGACCTACCGGAAACGTTCAGTCACAGCATCCCATGGTACAGTATGGTCTTCACGTTCACCAGATACCACCCAGCTGAACGCCAAAGGGAGATATTAGAGCATATTTAGAACATGTTAGACGGACGCTCTCGACCACCATCATCAAAACACCAAATGAGGAAACATGATTTTGGTAGAGTGATATTCGTCGCTCCAGTTGAGTTCCACAGATTTGGAGAATCAATGGCGACAAGAACTTAAGCTTTTCTGGAGGCTCATGGTGGAACAACACCTTACTAAAACTCTTTATGCTCCAAATGTTCTAAACTCTTAACACCACACACCCCCACAACAGCCTGTTCTCCCTCCTGCCCTCTGGTAGAAGATACAGGACCCCCAGGACTCTCACCGGCAGACTGAGAAACAGTTTTTTCCCCCGAGGCATAACACTCTTGAACAGATAAATCATATGACACTCTCTCTCTCTCACAATAAGTGCAATAAACAAGTGCAATACCTCAATCAATGCAATACGTGCAATATAAAAAAAAATGCCTGTGTAATATTTTTATAGTATCTAACCTCACTGCTGCCATGTTTATATATATATATATATATATATATATATATATATAGATATATAGATATATACAGTATATATGCTCTATATTTATCTCACTGCGTCTTTGTATATATATACAGTATGTTCTTAATATGCCTTTGTCTTGCCTTTAGTATTTCCTTTTATTTATTGTATATAACTTACTTTTTTTTTTTTTTTTAAAATGGAGCTTCCCAGCAAAAAGTATGTCACACGATTGTACTTGTATAACCAGAGTACAATAAACATCTTGAATCTTCCTTTAACTTGTCATCTATCTGCATGCTACAAAGCTTTGAATTAAAACTTGTCAAAATCTACACAGGAAAATAGTCTTGCTTTGGCTCATTGCTCCTTAAAGGGATAGTTTTGGTGTTAGTCAGTGTATTATCTACAGTAGATGACGGTCAGCAAGCCCCCAGTTTGGAGAATCAGACAGGAGTACTGACACAGGAGCAAAGCAATGTACTGCTGTGGACGGGGGTGGCAGCAAAATGGATTTTAGAAACCCAAAAGAAAGGCTCACCTAAAAAAATTAATATCAGTTTAAGTGTACACTATATATTGAATATTTTCGCTGGTTTACCTCTCCGTGAGACAGTTACACAGTCTATGTTTCCGACGGGGAACTGAAGCTGTTAGCTATGCTCTTACCAAAGCAACCAGACTCCATTGAAATAGCCTGGGATTTTACCTTGCACAACACGAGAGTTGCTCGTCATGATCGGTTAGTTTGTTCGTGTTATCATATCACTTTGGTGAATGTGAACTAACCAAAGTCACACAATAACGCAAGCAAACTAACCAATTGAGACAGCGGTAGATCAGCAACCTCCTGTGTTCTGTTTCTTTCCCAGTGGAGTCTGCTGGCTTTGTATGGTATTTAAAATACATTTTGTTGGCGGCCCAGTCCACAGCAGCACATTGCTTTGCTTCCGTGTTGATACTCGTGTCTGCTTCTCCAAACTGGGAGCATGCCGACCCCCATCTCCTGTAGGTATTACACTTACTATGGATATGTATCTCATACAACCCAAATTCAAAACACCCAAACTATCCCTTCAAGCTGTCAGAATGTAGGTGCCTGCTGGAGGGAGGAATGAAGGGTGCCTGGATGCCAGATGTGCTGATATTAGCCTAAATGTAACTTGGTGTCCAGGTCAGCATCAGCTATGCACAGCAGCAAACACTACAAGCAATCTGTCAAAGATCTGAAAACATGCCCGATCAGAGCCTCGTCTTCTTATGGGAATACCTGAATGAGACTATGAAGCAGTAACACAGGGGGGAATTAAGAGAATGTGTCGGGCTGTGTAATGAGAGAGTTGCTGCTCATGTATACAGAAGAGGCCGTCACTATCAGTCAGATCAAATCAAACAAAACGCCAGTGACAGTTAAAGGTCATCTGTGTAAAAGCAAAGTGATTGTTAATGGCTTTCTTTTCCCACTTAAAGGGATACTTCAACCAGCAGATGTTCAACCACCCCGGTGTCATCGCAGTGTGTGCAGATGAGCAGTGTTTGGCTTCGCGCCGTGTTGCCAGCTCCCGAAGCTCCCCCGTTCATTTGCCGACGGAGGTCCAGGTGTCACCTGGTGGACTTTTACTGACGGACGGGTGGTGAGCTCCAGACGCTGACGGCACAGGGGGATGACACACAGAGCTGGTTGAGAACGGTTTCCCTTTAACCCTAAGAGAACCATTTAACCATCAGAAATTGATACAAAATATTGTTATTATTAAAACCCTCCAAGGTTAAGACCACATTAAAGACACCAAGACCTTGAGGAACACCACAGAAAAAGCCATGCTGTGATTTGGTTTCAAAAAAGACATTTGGAGATTTCTGCAAGAATTGCATTTTTCGCCGACTGGAATGGCGTGCACTTCTATTCTGGAAACTGCTCAGAAACCCCCTCATTGTCAAACTACATAGGAAACCCATCCATCCTCTGAATGATCTAGGTCTTTAGTTTGTGGTTGTAAAGTTTCATGAGGCTGTGATTATCCTAGAGGTCATCACAGATCATTTGGTCTCACTACAATGAAATGGCTACTGTGGGGATTAACATCATCGCACATGAATACAAATGAGCTCATTGGATCCAAAAGAGTCTCAGCTTTACAGTGATACCCAATATAGGTAATTCCAAGACTGTTAAGGGACCCCAGTATGCAGAAAATCTCAAATACACTATTTTTGGAATAGGAGAAAATAACACATTTATACTGCATGCAAAAAACTGCATGTTTTTTTTGCCCCAAACTGCATGTGATTATCATAAAGTGGGCATGTGTGGGGTTATTTTCATTCACATATCTTGAGGTCAGAGGTCAAGGGACCCCTGTGAAACTAAGCACTTCCGACACTGATGAGTAGACTACTAGAAACCTTCTTAGAAAACACAATGTAAGGAGGGTTGAACCCTCATCGCCTGCGTCAGCTTTAAGAAGTTCTATAACTCGTAAAGCTGCAGCCTCTGCAGTAGCCTCTATCTGCTTATCCTGTTTGTTGCAGGTGTAATTATCGTTTGAAACAGCAGTTAAATGCTACGCTGTTTGGCAGCTAACACGGTGATCCTGTATATTGGCCCTTCACAGCAGCACATAAACCGAATGCAACAGTTACGGATGAAAACTGATCTCCTCTAATGGCAGAAATCCCAGATGAGGACCGCCTCCAAAATGATATCCAGCCAACAAATGTCAGCCCAGAATCTGTTTGGTTTTTACTTTCTAACATTCAGGCTGCCGCTGGCTGGATACTCCAAACTAAATCAAACTTGGCTTGTTTGCACGGGACAAAGTGTAGATTTACAGCTACCATCGCTGCAGTATGTGTGTGCGAGCTGGCCGGCCAAGTGAGCCAAACTTGTTGATACTTTCACACACACGCGTCTCATTCCCTCAAGTGCGTCCCTGCTGACACACTGTGGGTTTGGAGTTTGGAGAGCTGAGCACATTTCTCCCTATTCTTCAAGCTTTACGCTGGCTCCCAGCTAGAACAGAGCCTCAATATATTAATGCTTATTTATGCTTAAAGAGTATAAACCCAGCGGGTCCGTTTTATCTCTGGGCAGCAGTCAGTTTGTTGTGCCTCCAGTCAGAACCGAACGTGGTGAAGCATTTCGCTACTATGCACAGATGGAACCAACTTTGTCATGATCTTAAAATCCCCCACGTTAAAAACTTCCTGTACTCTCGAATTCCTCCGCTATCCGGTGAGGACACCGTTAACACCTGACCAGGAGTTACAGCGAGGACATCGTTTGCCTGCGGTGACATCTTCCACAGCAGTTTGACAAATCCCATTCAGCTCCATCTGGACGCTGCTGTCAGCCTGAGAAACAGACGGAAACACACAAGAGGAGGCATAGCTTCACTGGTTTTTTTTCAGTGCAAATAACAAATGGACTGTGTCTCCTGAGTACTCACACCTGACAGAGAGAAGCGCAACCAGGAAAGGCGTTTTGTTTCATAATAAGGCGTGAGGAAGCTCAGGTGCACACAGAGAAACCCATCCTCCCCCACTACTTCTTCACCACGCAGTGTCACTCTGAATAAAGTCACTCCAGCAGCTGCGGAGGTCTCTCTGCATTAACGGGAGGGTATAAATAAACAGGTAAACTGTGGCAGGAAATATCCGCCTCTGTGGATATTCATAGAAGCATGACTCCCTCACATGTTGAGTTAAATTATGAGCAGTTTCACAGAAGCAATGAAGAGCATCTGCTAAAAAACAGATGGTACATTTTGTTCATAATTTTGAAAAATATGACACTTTGTCGTGCTGTCGCCTTCCCCAACGCTAAGATGGAAGTACTATATATTCTACTGCTAAACAATAACTGTTCTTCACTATAATTGTAAACAGCCAGTCGATAAATTTCTCTACTTTCCTGCACTTTCCCATCAGTCTGTCTCTTTTTTCTGCACCTTTCCCAACATCTTCTTATTTTTATGCCTCTGCGTCAGCAACAGACGTGGCCAGAGGCATTATGTTTTCCGGTTGTCTGTCCGTTCGCCTGCACGTACTATTACTTTTATGACTTTTTCCCATTCTTGTTAACCTGATATCTCAGGAACGCCTGGAGGGAATTGAAGGTCGAAGATCAAAGGTCAGTGTGATCTCATGTCTGCCCCATTCTTGTAACACACCTTGAGACAAATGTCTTCACATTTGGCACAAATGTCCACTTGGATTCAAGGATGAACTGATTAGAAGCTGGTGGTCAAAGGTCAAAGGTCACTGTGACCTCTTGTTCATCCCACTCTCGTGAAAGCGATATCTCCGGAACGCCTGAAGGGAATTGTATTACATCTGGCGCAGACATCCACTTGGACTTGAGACTGAACTGATTAGATTTTGGTGGTCAAAGGTCAAGATGAAAAAATCCTGTGGTGATGACATTTTGGACATGGATGTAATCTGTAACTTGACTGCAGACCGGAGGAAAACAAGGAGTCAGAGCTGATCTGAGGTCTGCTGTCTAGCTGCTGTCTATAAGAGCCGGCTGTCAATCACTCACAAACTTCGACCAAACGGTCAAACTAGGCTGCGCTGATCAAACATTACAACCCTTAAGTAAGAAGAACAACTTCAGTGAAGTTTTAACACCTTGGTTACATATGTTCAGTACAAAAACATTCACAGACAGTTACAGATATCCTTGTGGAAATCTTATGATCTGAAACGTGCATCATAAGACTGAAAGGTACAAGTATCCCCATACAGCTCCATCCTCTAAACTTTCTTTCTCCTTTTCAATGTCAGACTACTTTCTTTTTCTAAATCACAACTCCTGCACATAATCCTTTCACGGCAGAGAAATACTGATTTCAGAGAACACATTATTTAGAGATGAAAGTCCTGTGCTGTGAAACAATGAGAATTAACATTAAGTAGTGTAAACTAATCAACAACAAATGACAAGAAAAAAGATCTGACAAACCTCTCAGAGAGACGATATGGAGGAAATTAATTAAAATCATTTTTTTATGAAAGTTAGATTAACACAGTAGGGCTGTCCTCAAAGAAAACACTCGTTCGATTTTGTCGACTAATGGATTAGTTGATTTAATCGACAGATCTGCAAAACTTTCTCCACAAAGAAATCACACTAAAGCGCAACTTTAAGTCTTGTGTTTACCAGCGATGTGCTCATAAGTTTCCTGGAAATAAGTCATTCAGCTTGAAAAAAAGCATAAAAAACGACTAATCGATTAAATAAATCTTAATCAACTAAGACCAAAATCTACTAAGAGGGGGCTGCCCTAAAAAATAGCTATGCATGCATGATGAGACAAATGTTTTTGTTGCAGGAAGCCTGATAGTTCAGGTATTGATGTATTTTAATATTATTTTAGCTACCTCTAGCTAACCCTAACCCCGAACCCTAACCCTAAACCCTAACCCTAACCCTAACCCTAACCCCTAACCCTAACCCTAACCCTAACCCTACCCCTA